>CAKNXH010055811.1:0-19287 GCA_932178445.1 Andricus quercusramuli | reverse complement strand
TGAAATATAATCAATACATTCAATTACTTATTGAAATTAGCATATTTCCCAGAAAATTTTATGAAAAAAAGGTGAATTTTGTCTTTTGACCAAAAAGTAGTACATTTTATAGGTTTTACAAAGCTTAAGAGGACAGGAGGACATGCAAGCGAAAAGTAGGACAGGTCCTCCCAAATGAGAACGTCTGGTCACCCTAGAATATCCTCGATTGCATTTTTTGTTGAGTGTGGCTCATAATTTGATTATTTGAAGAGCGCTCCTCGGATCAAAGATTTACATAACTCTTCACTCAATTGACGTAAGAAAATACGACGCGATTGTTCTTTTTCTTGAGCGAATATCTGCCAATCCCCGAACACGAAAACTGACTGCACGCCACCCGCTGTGCGCTCGAAACCTCTGCTCCAATTTCCATTTAAGACGTCTGAACTGTTCTAGGTGTCTCGAAAATAGCCCAAATAGTTTCTACTTATGTTTATTTATTAAAATGAATCGTTAAATGATAATGGAGAGGCAGCAAAAGAAAATTATTTTTGCTGTAAAGGCGCATTTATACCTCTGTCTGTATGACCGGTGCGGGTAGGAAGTTCACAAGAATAAAAGAGATAGAGAGCGGAAAATTTAAAACAAAGTACTCTCTATCTCTTTTACTCTTATGACTTTTCTGCCTGCACCGGTCGGACGGACAGAGGTACAAATGCACCATAATATCATCAAACGAATAACTGTTACAAACGATGATGTTCACAACAATCTTAGAAAGTGATGATCAAGATACCCTCAAAATTATGATCCAGGCACAGTGATCAATTTTTTCCTATCACCATTATTCCTTTATGATTCCAATTATAAAATAATATTTAATTTATAAGGAGATATCTTTTTTCATCTAACTAGCTTCTGTAGTGTAATTTTGTGCACTTACACAAGTTTTATGAAGTTTTAACTCCTTAAGATTAAAAACATTTTAAAAAAATTTTTTAAAAGTGATATTATGATATCCTGGTACTTACCAAAAGTAAGGTTGCCTTATGGGATGTTCAGATATTGCTTATTAATATTTAGAAAGACTTTCAATAAATGAAAGCATGAAACCCTTAACACCTGCAATAATGGTTGTCTAAGGAAGATTCAATAGAATACTTTAACCATCTTCTTTGAATATGTATACTAAGTTATACAAAAATACATTAACATTAAGCTTTACGTAATTAAAAATGAAGACAATTTTCGAAATTCTACTTACTCTTACAGAGTAGATCCTTATTGACTAATTCTTCACATTGTATTGTACGTTTTTTCATTAAGATCTTTGATTTAAAGTAATGTTTTATTCTAATTATTCAGAAACTTTATTTTATTTATTAATTTTATACATTATTCATTATTATTATTATTGATTAGCAGTTCGAACTCGAAAGTTCATTGCCTCACCAACCCGAGACCGCCACACATCTCTATCCTGTGCATCCTCCATCCAGTTTAAGTAATCATGTCCTAGTTCTTTTAAATCATCCCTTACATTTTTCTCCCATCTGTTTCTCGGTCTGCCTAAGGGTCTCTTACCAATCGGTCTCCCTCTTAAAACTTGCGCCACTGTTCCTTCATTTCCCATTCTTGCTACATGCCCCGCCCATCTTAGTTTACGCGCTTTCATTACTCTATTAATATTTGCTGACCCGTAGAGAGCATGCAGCTCATCATTATGCAGTTTTCTCCATTCGCCGGTCTCTTCGTCCCTTTTTGGACCATAGATTTTTCTAAGTACTTTATTCTCAAAAACTCTAAACCTATTCTCCTCTCCCTTCGTCAGCGCCCACGTTTCGCACCCGTACATGACGACCGGCATTATTATTTTTTTGTAGATTCTTACTTTGATGTTTCTAGATAGCAATCGCGATTTTAATAGTGTGTTTGCTGCATAATAGCACCCATTGCCAGCGTGCAGCCGCGCGTTGATTTCCGTTTTAATCTTATTTTCGCTAGTTATAATAGACCCGAGGTATTTAAACTCGCTAACCCTTTCGAATTTCATGTTTCCGGCCATTAGATCCCCGTCTTGATTACTTTGTTCGGATCTGGCGACAGTCATATATTTTGTCTTCGATTCGCTAACTTTCAAGCCAATATCTTTGGCTTTTGTGATCAAGATTTCTGCAGTTTTAGCTACCGTTTCTTTATCATCCCCTAGTAAGTCGAGATCATCCGCATATCCAAGAATTTGTACTATCCCATTGAGGGTAGCACCGGTCGGATTCGCCTGCACTTGCCTAACCACGCATTCTAAAACCAAGTTAAAAAGGACGCACGAAAGTGCATCGCCCTGTTTCAGGCCATCGCGGATCAGGAACTCGTCAGATAAACTACCGTTTACGCGTATTCTACCCCTACTGCCGCTTAAGCATATTTCGATAAGTCTAACCAATTTTCTTGGTACACCCAAGAACTCTAGGATCCAGTACATTCGTGCGCGTATAATAGAGTCGTAAGCTTTTTTAAAATCGATAAATAGCTGATGCACTACTTCTTCAAATTCCCATTTTTTTGCTAGCAGTTGCCTAATTGTAAACATTTGATCGCTTGTAGATCGGTTTCGGCGGAATCCACACTGGTAATCCCCAATGATGTCCTCGGCAAAAGGAGTCAGTCTACTTAGGATTACATTAGACAGGATCTTGTAGCACGAAGATACAAGTGAGATTCCCCGATAATTGTTACAGTCAGTTTTGTCGCCTTTTTTAAAGATGGGAATAAAGACAGAGGTATTCCATTCTTCCGGTATGCGTTCTGTTTTCCAAACTGCGCGTATTAATTTAATAATTTGTCTTGTGAGGCAAGGGCCTCCATTTTTTATCAGTTCTGACGGTAGGTCGTCGATGCCCGCGGCTTTGTTATTTTTCAACTTCTTTATAGCCATTTTTATTTCTATATCAGCAGGATCATCAATTAATAGATCAGCAGTGTGGATTTCGCCGAGATTACCTTCAACGGGGGCTTCACGTACATTTAATAGTTTATCGAAATAGTCTTTCCATAAATTCAGTCTCTCTGTCGCATCGGCTACTAGATTGCCATTTTCGTCCCTCATTACTTCCGTTCTACTTTGAAAGCCTTTCCTTATAAAATTGATTCCCCTGTACATCTCGCGCGGGTTATTCTGTTTATTATCCGTTTCTATTGCTAGTATTTTATTCTTTTCCCACTCCCTTTTCTTGGATCTATAGAGCCTATTTGTACTTTTACTAATCTCGAGATACTTCTTATGTGTTTGATCGCACTTATTTCGTAAACTACTTAGTCTGGCCATCCGACGTTTTTCAAACCCGAGTTTGCACTCTTCGTCACACCATGGTTTGCTTTTTGTTACTTTCTTTAAACCTATCGTAAGTTTCGCGGCTGTCTTTACCGCCTTTTTTATATTGCTCCATAGGGTTTCCGGGTCCTCCTCGTAATTATTGTTATCGTCTCTCTGTTCTTGGAGAGCGTCAAAGCTGTTAGAAATCTCAACTTGATAATTTAATGTTTCTGTTGCTGTTTTGAACTTATCTATATTGAAACGAACTGTTGGCTCTGTGCGGCTTGTTTTGTTAGTTATCGCTAGCCTAGATCTTATTTTTACTATCACGAGAAAATGGATTGAATTTAAATCCGCTCCTCTATACGATCTTATATCGAGAATGTTTGTATGACATCTTCTGTCAATTAGAACGTGATCGATCTGATTGTGAGTGTTACCATCTGGTGATCTCCAGGTGGCCTTATGTATATTTTTATGCTTGAAATATGTGCTTTTGACAACAAGGTTCTTTGAAGCTGCAAAGTTTATTACTCTAAAATAAAAATAATTCTTTCTGTTATTCAACTTTTCAGTGAGCTTCACATTATGCAATAAAAAACAAATTTTCGGTGTTGTATAAATTATTCTTGATGTTTCTGAAATCATTATTCTTTAATTAATAATTTCAAAAAATCTGCAAAATTACAAAATACTAATGCAACTTAGAGATGAAAACGATTAAATAGACTGATTTATTGAGTACTATGTCACTGGGATAATTGCGTTTTCAAAAATGGGGAAAATATTTCAAGGACCAGTTTCAGAGGAATTTCTCCAACATCTGCTTTTTACGACCCTAGACAGTCTCTTGTCTAGGAAGGGGTGTCCACTTAAAGAGGTTGGACTTCACTGTTATTTAAGTTCTTATGAAAATGCGTGCCAACCAAAATCTGTCAATTTCTAATGACGTTTTCGTTCTTCTCCTGTTTTTTCCTTTTTTAAAAAATGCATTCAATACTTAGAGTGACCCGGTACGGTTCAGTCGTTCTAGATGAAAGTTTAGTATAGTAATAACGAATTTTTAAGTAGTGCGTGCAAAGTAAAACATTACTAAAAATCACGTTAGATTATAAAGTGAAAAACTTTGGAATTGAAATAAATGATGAAATAAAAAATTGAACTAAATTTTCTGAATTTTCAAACAATATTTGCATTTAATGTGATGAAATTGAATTTCGAAATTTAAAGTAATTTAAAATTTGAACAAAATAAAAAAAAAAATTTTTTTTCTCATTTGAATTTAAAGTATATTGTTAAAAGTTTTTATTCTTGTCTTATCGTCTATTAACATGTGTATGGTGACAGTACCTATACAATTTGGTGTTGTGCCCTTACGAGACTTCTCAAGGATTAATAAAATTATAGAAATAATTTCGTTTTTCCCTTTCACAATGGAATATGGGAAGATAACAGCAGAAGGATAATCTTGTTTCTTCTTTATTGCTTTATATTTGTGTGAAACTGAGTTTTTTTAGGAATTGTAGCATTTCATCATGAATTTCGCGGAAATTGACAGATTATGGGGATCAGGGATTGATGTGAATGACAGTCTTGTTAAAAAGATAAAATCTTTCTACGCGTTGAGTAGAAAACTGAATCAAACTGAATCTCAGAAAACTTTTCTCACAAAATGTAAGAATCATGGAGTTTTCCCCGAAAAAATTTTTGATTTACAAAACAGATTAGATTTTAAATTCATTAACATCAAAAACAGAGAAAAATTTTATGAAACCACTAATAAGTTCCAAAGATCAATTTTAAATTTGGTTATTAGTGACTGTCACACAAGAATTCATAATTTAAATGGAAAAATTAAAAATACTCTTGACAAATTAAATGAACAGGTACCACCTTATGTCATTCAAGAGTGTATTATTAAAGACAATGAATTAAACCAGAGAATTAATCAAAATAATAAAAAAAATGGATAGAAAGTTCAATAACTTAATTGAAATTCAAGGTGATATTCAGAAATTAAATTTAAATATTCATTGTGCGCTTTCACGTGAAAAATCGGACCCATGGTTTCTGAATCTTTCGAAGATTGATATACCTTTTCAAGTTACCAACATTTTGAGATTAGGAGAAGGGTTCAGTAACAAATTTGGGGGAAAAAAGTGTGTCCAGTTGCTAGAAGTTGTGAAAGATGTAGAGCTAAATATCCACAAAATTCCAAGTAATAAATTGCAAGAATTTAGATCAAAACTATCAGGTTTATCTAATGATTTTGTTACAAATAACAAAGTATTATTAATTATTGACAAAGAATTAAATGAAGGATATAAGCTAACGATTGAATTTTTAAAGAAAAATCCTGATCTCCTGATAACATGTGCAGATAAGGGTAACAATAAAATTGCAATTTTGAAAAGTGATTATAACAAAAAAATTATGACAATTCTCGATGACAAAATTAGTTTTGATATAATAGAAAAAAAACCCTGTCAAAAAATTACAAAAATCTACTTTTAATATTTTAAATAAATTCAGATCGAGTGGATATCTTGAGAACGTGAATAAAAGTGATATAGATACTGTAAATTCAGTTCTTTCCTTATCTTATGGTCTCATTAAAGCACACAAAGTTGATTATCCACTAAGACCTGTGATATCAACAATAGGTTCTCCGACGAGAAAATTATGAGAATTACTTAGTAACATCACATTAAAAAATCAATCACAACTTGGAAAAACTCAGTTAAAAATAGTACAGTTTTTCTTGAACTCATTGAAGGAATTCCTCATGATTACATACTAGCTTCTTTCGATGTAGTTGCTATGTTCCCGAACATTCCTTTAGATAAAGATAAAGAATTGTTACGTCGTAACAATTTATTTATAATTTATTTTTTTTATCTAAGAATTTTTTACAAGATTTTTGTTATTTTTCCTCAAAACAGAATTGTATTCAGCTTTCTAAATTTATTATTTCTTCGACAAGGGCAACGTGCAACATCTGCTATTTGGTTAAGTATTATTACCGGAAAGTTTGCACTTTCAACACCATTAGTCTCAAGGACATTTTCCCTTATTTTATGTTCATCCTTTCGAAACTCATTTTAGCATCTTGTCCTAGCTCAGGGCGCCTTAAGCCGTTCATTACTTTATATCTGTACACTTGGGCCCTTGGCCACCTTTACTTCAAATTTTGGTAATTTTATGATTTTGTGATGACGTCAGAAAGAAGGAGTGTCTACTGCCCTTCTCTCAGAATTGCTAAGACCAATTAGAGAGAGTCTAATACCCTCTCTACCTCTGTATCAACGATCTGCGATATCGTCAATGTTCATCCCTTATTTTGAATCTTCAGATACAATTCTACCTTTACTTAGCGAACACTCGACCTCGTCTCGAGCCTATGTTCACAATCAAATTTTAAACCTTGTCATACTCGTCGTTATAAGTTTCCTTCTTCTGTAAATTATAGTGCTGTGTAATAAACATTTATTTTATTCAAATATATTTTTGAACCAACTCATTCCACAAAAAATACATTGGTCCTTCGAAAGCCGGATTGTTTTATATCGCGCGTCAAAGATACCGCCGTGTCATGTAAAACAATACTTCCGTCAAGCTTCACATCAGTGCAGTGCTATCTCATGTGAGTGAACTAGTGCATCTATCGTTAGATACCTCAATAATTAACAATAAACAATATACGAGTGTTAACGAGTGCATAGAGCCGTGTGCAAGGCTATGACGAACTGTAAATCAGTGCCAGAATAAAGAGGAGGAAATTGGACGAGTCGTCCAAGAAGACAAGCAATTTTATGGTCCAGGCAATAATATCCTGTGTCAATCATCAATCTGCAATCAATCCATGGTCCAAAGCTATTTTGTGAGCCAATCCACATATCAACATCTTCACTGTGGGTCCGAAAAGTTTCAGCATTCCAAGGTGCAGCTTCCAGTGGTCCAGTATTCAGAGGCGCAACTTCCAGTCGCCCAGCATCCAATCATCATTAAGTAAAAAATGTTGCAGTTATACGTCCGTCAAGGTAAGCGAAGTTTTTGAGTCACCATCCTATGATTATTTTTCCTTTCTAATCCGTCACGATTCGATAATATAACCAACAAATATGACGGAACACGAGCAAAGACAGGCAGAATTAGAACAACGCCAACGCGTAGCCACATTAAAGCATCAACGCGGATCAATCAAGCCAAAATTAACTAATTTTGAAAAGGCTTTAAACGATTTTGAGTCCAACCCAGACGCTGACTTTGAATTATTAGACATCGATTGTAGATTATCAAAACATGCGCTTTTATGGGACGAATTCGAGGAAACACAAAATGAATTAAAGTCGCTGGCCAAAGACGACGATGATCTAACTGCTCATGAAGATGAGAGAAACTCGTTCGAGAATAGGTTTTTCACTCTCAACGGGAGAGCAAAAAAATTAATAAAAAAGTATGAGATCGATAAAGAAAATTCCAAACCGGTTCAGTCGAGCAGCGATTCGGGTCTAGAAAATGCCAGTAGGTCAGAAAGAGTCGAGATTACAGTGCCTTTAAATCCATCAAATACAGTTCTTATAAATCAAATTCATGGAACAAATGTCGAAAATGTAGTTCCTTTAAATGAAGTAAATAGTGAAAATGCCGAAAATACAGATACTTTGAATAATTTAAATAGAGAAAATGCACAGCCTGTAGATCCAGTGCAGATATACCGTGCCGAACAGCCGAGTTCGATCAATTTGCAGAACGCAGGTTTTTCAGGCCACACAGATCGTTTTCTCTTAGATCCCAATCTTCCCAAACTCGGTCTGCCATCCTTTTCAGGAACCTTTGACACCTGGTTAGGATTCAGAGACACCTTCAATTCTATGGTGCATACAAATTCTCAAGTACCATCTATATTCAAATTCCACTATTTAAAATCATGTGTCACAGGCGAAGCAGCCGAGGTAATAGCTTCGCTTGAATCATCTAGCGAAAATTATGAAATTGCATGGAAATTGTTAACCGAAGGCTACGACAATCGCAAATTTATCGCGGAGAGTCACGTAAGAGCTCTTTTTAACATTCCATTTGTTTCAAAAGAATTCTCGGTTCGCGCTTCATTAGATAAATTACAAAAACATGTTAGTGCTTTGCGCGCACTAAATCAACCAGTTGATCAATGGGACTTAGTTCTCATTCATGTTATTAAACATAAACTTCCAACTAACCTACGCGAAAAATGGGAAGAGTTCACCGGAACTTCAAAAATCCCGACTATAAAAGAATTTATCACATTTTTAGAGCGGCGAGCGCAAATTGAAGTCACTCGGTCCTCTCAGGCGCAATACAACTTAAATAAAGGACAAAAGGTCCATGATAGACCCGCGTCAGGTCACAGCTCACACCCGCCACGTGCCTTCTCGGCTACGATTCCCTCAAACTACGCATGTAAGCATTCCTTAAAGTTAGACCCTCAAGAGCGATTCACTGAAGTGAAAAATGCGTCATTATGCGTGAATTATCTACGCGGTTCCCACCGTTCAGTAGATTGTCGCTTAAAAGGATGTCGCCAATGCCATAAGCGACACAATTCCTTGCTACATTTTGAACAAAGGAAAGAAAATCAGGTTAAATCAACTGCTGATCCTGTAGCTTCCACAAGTACTTATCACCTAAGAGTCCCTTCTGAAGTATATTTAGCCACCGCTATTGTCGATATTCGCGATAGTCAAGGTAATTATCAACCCTGTCGTATCATGTTAGATGGGGGCGCTCAATCGTGCACTATCACAAATAAGTGTGTGTCGCCACTTGGTCTGCATAAAACTCCTTTCGAGATTCCGCTCTTATCATTAGATCATATGCAAACCAGTATTAAATTCGCGACATCAGCTACATTCAAATCTAGATTTAATAATAAAAAACGCAACCTCGATCTGTTAGTAGTCAATCAAATTGCAGACGCGATGCCCAGTATGCCTCTCGATAGAAATGACTTCGAAATTCCGCCTAACATCTTTTTAGCTGACCCAAATTTCCATGAGCCAGCTCCTGTTGACATAATTATCGGCGCAGAATTCGCGTATTCATTTTTGCGCAAAGGTCAATTGCGAATAAAGAGACACACTGCCGTCCTACAGAAAACTATTTTAGGCTGGATTATCGCAGGCAGAGTCTATAATCAACCTCGCAAAATGAATAATCGTTCACCAAATATGTTTTGCCTTTTTAATGAAGGCGAAAAATTGCCTATATTATGGGAGTTAGACCCAATTCCAACGACTTCCACGCACTCAAAAGAAGAGAAAGCTTGTGAAATACATTTCGCGAATCATGTTCAGCGCGATGACGACGGACGGTATATCGTGAAACTACCATTTAATGATAAAGTAGATCAACTCGCGACTCGCGCAATGTTGCATTTCAAAGATTCTATGCGCTTGAAAGAAAATTTGAAAGAAATCCTTCCCTCAAAACTCAATATTCGGATTGCATTAATGATTATCTCTCGGAAGGTCACATGTCATTATCACCCAAGGATTCGCTAAATAAGGGCTACTATCTCCCTCATCACGCGGTCGTCAAAGAGACCAGCCTTACTACCAAAACTCGCGTTGTTTTTTATGCTTCCGCGAAAGCGTCTTCAGGTATATCTCTAAACGAGTGTCTTATGGTCGGTCCCACTATTCAGGACGATCTTCTTTCGATTTTCACCAGGTTTAGATAATTTTTATTCGCGTGAAACCCCAAACGAACCTATCAAAATTTATGAAATGAATAGAGTAACGTTCGGAACGGCTTCCGCCCCCTATCTCGCGACTCGTACTCTGCATCAGCTATCAGACGACGAGCGCGACTCACATCCCATCGCTTCAGCAGTACTCAAACGCGACTTTTACGTCGACGACCTTTTAACAGGGGCTCAATCCTTGCAAGAAGCACTTGTACTTCGCGACAATTTAATTCAATTGCTACACAAAGGTGGGTTCAATCTCAGAAAATGGGGATCAAATGATCCTCGATTAACAAAAGATTTTCCCAGCGATTCGCGAGACGATTACATGTCTCTTGATCCAACAGCAACAATCAAAACTTTAGGTCTTCATTGGGACCCTCAGTCCGATTTAATCGTTTATACGGTCAAACTACCAAGTTTGAATGAAAAAATAACGAAGCGATCTATCTAATCGCAAACTTCGCAATTATTTGCCCCGTTAGGTCTGCTGGGGCCAGTCGTGATTTCAGCAAAAATCCTCATCCAATCATTGTGGAAAACCAAAATCAACTGGGACGATCCTGTTACCCCAGATTTACAAAATGCATGGGTAGAATTTCAAAACCAACTTCCCCTTTTAAATGACGTTCAATATGGTCGATGCATTACCATTCCAAATACTATCGAAACCCAGATTCACGGTTTCAGCGCCGCCAGCGAAAGAGGCTACGGAGCCTGTATCTATCTACGCTCTACCGATGATAAAGGAAAACATCACTGCGCTCTGATATGTGCCAAGTCGCGCGTCACTCCTTTAAAACCTGTCACATTGCCGAAGTTAGAATTATGCGCAGCAGTTTTATTAACTAAATTGTACACATCCACAATTCACCCACTTCAAATGCATATTGATAAGACATTTTTTTGGTCGGATGCTACGATCACTCTTAATTGGATTAGAACGGAGCGACACACGCTAAAAACCTTTGTCGCGAATAGGGTAGCTGAAATCAACGAAATTTCACAGCCTCATGAATGGATACACGTACCAACTCACGACAATCCAGCGGATCTTATATCGCGAGGCCAGTATCCAAAAGATTTTTTGGAATCCAAGCTGTGGAAGGACGGTCCAGCTTGGTTGAACCAAGATTGCAGCATATGGCCTAAAACTAAATTAAATTCCTTAGAAATTCCGGAAAAACGAACGAATAAACCCACTTTGTCATTCGCTCTCACAATTTCAAGCAATAAAAAGGGTCAATCGTCCACCAATGCGAATCTGGATCAGTCGTCCACCAATGCAAATCTGCTCGAAAGATATTCGAGTCTAAGAACACTAAAAAATGTAGTCGCATATTGCAATCGTTTTATTAAAAATTTAAAAACAAAAAATAAAACAGAAAGATCAAGTGGTCCTCTTTCGAGTGAGGAACTTGACACCGCGATGAACACTATTCTTAAAATCGTGCAAAATACAAGTTTGTTCAAAGAAATGAGTGCACTTTCTCGCGGAGAATCGTTAGATAAAAAAAGCAGTCTATTGTGCTTGAATCCTTTTCTAGACCAGGGAGTCATAAAGGTAGGAGGCAGACTTCGAAATGCCAATATACCACCTACTCAAAAGCACCCCATTGTCCTACCGCGCAATCATCATGTAACGACATTAATTATTCGCGAAGAACATATCAAATTAAAACACGCGGGCGCGCAAGCAACTCTTTATGGCGTACGAGAACAGTATTGGCCAATCGACGGTCGTAACATCACGCGAAACATCATTTACAAATGCGTTAAATGTTTTCGAGCGAAGCCTCGCGGAATTGATTATATAATGGGAAATCTACATGAAAAGCGTCTCTCTTATTCTCGACCCTTTCTGAACGTCGGCGTTGATTATTCCGGACCTTTTTTCATAAAAGAAAAACGCCACAGAAACCGTAAGAGAGAAAAAGCCTATGTCTCGATTTTTATATGCTTTGCAACAAAAGCAGTCCATCTCGAACTGGTCAGCGATCTAAGGACTGGAGCTTTCCTCGGCAGTCTAAAAAGGTTCTTTTCTCGCCGGGGGAGGGCTAGCACAATCCACTCTGATAATGGCACAAATTTCGTGGGTGCCAACAGAGAATTAAAAGAACTATACGAGTTCATTCAAACAACCTACAATGACCCAGAAGTAAAAAAATTTATTCAAAATCAACAGGTGAATTGGCAATTTATTCCTCCCCACTCACCACATTTCGGTGGCCTCTGGGAGGCCTCAGTGAAATCGTTTAAACGCCATCTTATACTCACTGTAGGAAACACGTTACTGACTTACGAACAATTACAGACGTATATTATTGAAATTGAGGCAATTTTAAACTCTCGTCCTCTTACCCCAATGTCCTCTGACCCAAACGATCTTCTTCCCTTATCTCCCGCACACTTCCTTATTGGTGCCTCTCTAACGAGCTTCCCTCAGGCGGACTATCGCAGTCTACGAGCCAATCAGTTGTCATCCTGGCAACATGCACAGCAGCTGAGAGATCATTTCTGGTCCAGGTGGTACAAAGAGTACCTCAATGAAATGATCACCCGCAGCAAATGGAAGAAACCTGTCCATCAAAACAACATCGGAATCCTCGTCGTCGAAAAGGAAGACAATGTCCCTCCAATGTGCTGGAAGTTAGCACGAATCAAAAAGGTTCATCCTGGAAAGGATGGGATCATCCGAACGGTGACTTTAAAAAATGCATACTGCATTTTGCAAACTGATCAGTTTTCAGCATTCAACCACGATCAAGTGGATTTCGTGTCTTTGGTTTTACAAACTATTTTCTCTTTAAATGATTTACATTATTATTCATTTCCATAATTGATTTGATATTTCGATTTATCACTATATGTTTTTCAGCGTTCCGATTCACATTACAAGGTATCATAATTATGTATAGATAGTGCATAGACTATTTTTATTGTACGCATCAACGTATTTCTTATCTGGGTAATTGTCAAATTGTAGGCAAATTTCAGCACCTACAGTGGCAATCATATTATTATTAGGAATTAAATATTTCATAACGGAAATTGATCTAATCACATGTAACAATTTTAAATCCAAAAGGGGCAGTTATGAAAATAAGAAATAATAATGAATCCATGGGCACGCACATATAATCAGTCGTACGCTGTTCTATTGTACCGTACGGTAATGATGCGAGAAAAATGTTAAAGTTTAACCTTTTTTATTGTTTATAAAAAAATAACAAATTTTAATTATCAAAAGTCACCTACTTATGAAAGAAAACACCACCAAGCAAGTAACGGAATTGTTTTCATAATTTTTTTTCACTCCGAAAATGGTTTTTAACGTACGTACGGGAATGCCGTTTTTGTTGTCAAGATGCACTTTTCAGTTTTAATATCGGATTCACAGAAAAGAGAGTTAATATTTTGAGTTCAATTTTATAAAAACTTGTATTAAACAATACGCCTAATATGTTTGTATTTATTACTCAACTGTAACTACAATATTTTACTAGAAAAACAGACGTACGGTAATGACTTCTGAAATGGCAAAAATTGAGGGACAGACATCAAGGCTTTCAAAATATTATTTATTTGAATTAAAAAAATGTGCATACATTAAATTGATGTTCCTGTGAAGTTTACAAACTTGATACGTTAAGCGTTTTTCAGGTTACTGTCTAAAAAAATGGAGAAAATCAGTTTATCCTTGTGCAAAGTGAGGTTGGGACGCCGTACGGTAATGACGTTTCGGCTGTTCTTATATTAAATTAAAGTAAATAGGAACAGAAATTGAAAAAAGGAAGTGACCATTCTGTACAAGATGATAATAAGTGTTCATTAAAATTTAAAAAAAAATCAGCACGAGCTTCTAAGTTAATGTTATATTATTGGGACTTCAAGTTTGCCTTCAATTTGACAATTACCCATCTAACGTTTTAGGTATTTTCATCAAATATTCTTTTATCAAACGTTTTTATTTCCCACAACAATGTCTTCTATTCTTAAATCAAATGTCTTTAATTCTCATATCAATGCTTTCAGTTCTTTATCAAATGTCTTTTAATAATGATAGCAATTTAGTCAATTATTTAGCCATTGTCTTTAGATACACATTGAACACTCATGCACGGTTCAATGGGGGCCAAGATGTTACGTCGTAACAATTTATTTATAATTTATTTTTTTTTATCTAAGTATTTTTCTACAAGATTTTTGTTATTTTTCCTCAAAACAGAATTGTATTCAGCTTTCTAAATTTATTATTTCTTCGACAAGGGCAACGTGCAACATCTGCTATTTGGTTAAGTATTATTACCGGAAAGTTTGCACTTTCAAAACCATTAGTCTCAGGGACATTTTCCCTTATTTTATGTTCATCCTTTCGAAACTCATTTTAGCATCTTGTCCTAGCTCAGGGCGCCTTAAGCCGTTTATTACTTTATATCTGTACACTTGGGCCCTTGGCCACCTTTACTTCAAATTTGGGTAATTTTATGATTTTGTGATGACGTCAGAAAGAAGGAGTGTCTACTGCCCTTCTCTCAGAATTTCTAAGACCAATTAGAGATAGTCTAATACCCTCTCCACCTCTGTATCAACGATCTGCGATATCGTCAATGTTCATCCCTTACTTTGAATCTTCAGATACAATTCTACCTTTACCTAGCGAACACTCGACCTCGTCTCGAGCCTATATTCACAATCAAATTTTAAACCTTGTCATACTCGTCGTTATAAGTTTCCTTCTTCTGTAAATTCTAGTGCTGTGTAATAAACATTTATTTTATTCAAATATATTTTTGAACCAACTCATTCCACAAAAAAACAAGAATCGATAGAAAAAAGATGGGATTACATAAAGCAACACACGAAAATCCCATTTAAAAAGTTTATTGAAGCAATCGATTTTGTCTTCCATTCGATCTATTCTCAATTTGATGGCAAATTTTATAAACAAAAATTTGGAACACCAATAGGATCTGTTCTCTCACCTATTTTAGCAGAAATTGTAATGGAAGATTTAGAAAATACAGTTTTTAACAAAATGGAAAATCTAATTAATGACAAATTAGAAAAAGTAGGATTTAAATGCCTTTTCTATGCGAGATACGTCGATGATTCTGTTCTTTGTGTAGAAGCTAGCAAGATTAATATACTGTTAGATTCCTTTAATGGTATACATCCCAGATTACAATTCACTTCAGAAATAGAAAAAGAAAATAAATTGAATTTTCTAGACTTAACTCTGATTAAAACAGATGAAGGTAGAATTATAACGGATTGGTACAGAAAGCCTTCATTTTCAGGACGAACTTTGAGCTTTCTGTCAAATCATCCAATAGAAATGAAAATTGCAATTGTTAAAAATATGGTGGATAGGGCTATAAAATTATCACAACAAAGTTTCCATAGAAAAAATATTGAAATTTGTAAACAGATCCTTTTTTTGAACTACCATCCACCCTTGTTCATTGAAAAACACATAAACAACAGAATCCATCAAATTAATCAGAAAGACAACAATGTAATTAACACAGATACTAGAGATTTTGATAAATATAACACGGTTGTTTTACCTTATTTTGATAAAATTTCAAAGTGCTTGAGATTTTTACTAAGGAAAATGGGTTTACATACAATATATAGAATTCCATTCAAAAGTAACAGAACTGTCAAATTGGGAAAAGACGTACGTGACAAAATGGAAAAACAAAATGTAGTGTATAAAATAAAATGTAGGTCTTGCAAGGCAATATATATAGGCCAAACTAGGAGACCACTAAGAATAAGGAGAGATGAACATCAAAATAATCTTCGAAGGAGTCAGAAATACCATAGTGTGTTGTCAAAACATAGCATCACACATGGACATGTGTTTGATTGGGATGGTGTTAGAGTCCTGTACAATGAAAGAAATCAAAGAAAAAGGGAATTCATGGAAATGTTATACATAAAAAGAGAGGGAAACAATACAATCAATTTGAAAAAAGACCTTTCGAAATATAACAAAGCTTTTGATAGTTTTATCAAATTTTTATAAGAAGCCTGTTAAATTATAAGGTTCTGTTCATTCTCAATCAAGACAAGTATAATTGGCATTAATGATTTCTGAAACATTACGGATTTACACTTGTACTGAAAATTAAAAGTTTAAAATCCGTCCAGAAGAAAATTAAAATAATGTAAATAACAGTATGATAAGAAATTTCAGTCTCATATATAGATACATTACTAATATTAAGCATAAGATAGGTAAATATGTTCTTAGTATCCTATAAAATGACCCACTGATGAGGAGATCTAAAGTGGTCTCGAAACAAGTTGGTTCCCAAAAGTAGTATAAAAAAGACGGAGAAAGAGAAAGGAAATGAGAGTGAGGATGGCTTGGTTGTCTCTTTTCCAATTCTCTCCCTCTTTTTTCCTCTAGTTATATACTTGTCTCTAATGAGCCGATTAAAATGTTTCTTTGGAAACATATTTTGAGGCCTTTCTATGCAATTCTTTTTCATATATTGAGCTGTTCGAATATGATAATATTGTGTTTCTAAATTTTCTCCTTGAAAAAAATAAAAACAGTTCGAGGCCCCAGTGAAATGCCAGTTAGAATAATAGGATTTGTTACTATTTGATTTTAGTCTTCTCCCAAAATAACTAGGTGTTTTCCGGGCGCAAAATCCATATCCACATACTCTTTTTACGCTCTTCACAATTTACTCTTCTTTTTACCGCGCGTTTTTTACATGTTTCATTTCAAATACGCCCAATTTTCCAACTTCCCGCTAATTATTTCTCCTGACAATTTCAGTGTCCCCTCGCAACCACGTATCTTTTTTTGATGGGTGAAAAAGTCACCCATCCACTATCCAGTGACCCTCACCCGTCACTCTGGTGATTTCTGAACGGTTCACCCGGGTGGGTCCGCCCAGTCACCTAGCGCCTTTGAACAGTTCCGAGTACACGTAGATTGAAAGAAAGATATAAAAAGATCGAAAGGATAGACAAGGGATAAAGATGGATACATCGTTTCTTTCCATTTCAATCTTAGAGACAGAAAATGATTCAAAGGGATACAGACTCTAGCCATTTACTTCTAGCAGGGTGGTCTTAAATTTGAACTTAATCAGTTTTGGAGGTTGCCAGTTTTTAAATTTCACTATAGAAAAACAAGCATTCAGTAGGATTTGTGCGAATACTATCTTCATCAAGAATTTATGACTCTTTTGATATTAATTCTAAGAACGTAGTCCTTGAAATTAAAAAAAAATTATCCTATTAAAATTCCCTAAATTTTATGAAATTCCTGTTTACATCCCTTGGAATATTATGACATCACTTCATATCTTTACAGTCCGTTCAAAACCAATTAGACCCCTTGAAAAATCCGTGAAATTCTATGAAATCGTATATTTCCTGAAATCCTTGAAAATTCATTGAAATACCTTGATAGCTTTTAAAATCCCTTAAAATCATTGAAATCTTTGGAAATCTGATTAAATCCGTTAAAATCCTTTAAAAATACCCTGGAATCTTTTTAAATATCCTAAAACTTTATAGTTCATGTAAAATCCCTCTAAATCTTCTGAAAATTTAGTAAATTCTTCAAAACCGCATACAATTTTTTGAATTACTTAAAATCACTAGACTCCTTTGGAATTCCTTCAGGATTGATAAATTTCTTGAAAATTCTTTGAAATCATTGGAAATACCCTAAAATGTTTCAAATTCATTTAAATGTTTTAAAATATCTTGAAATTTTTTAGGCGCTTGGAAAATCCGCTGAAATCTTATGTTATCTCTTAAAAATCTTTTGAAATATTTGTGAATCTTGAAAATTCTCTGAAATTCCTTCAAGTCTTTTTTAATATATGCAAATTAACCGAAATATTTGAAATTATCTTTAAATCTTTGAAATCCTATGAAATACCTTAATTTTTTGTGAAATTATTTGCAGTTTATAGAAATATTATAAAAGTTGAAAATTTTGTTTTGTATCTGTTGAAATCTGTCAAAAATCATTTAAAATCTTTGAAATAATATTTAGTCCCTTAATTAAATCTTGTGCAATCCCTTGGACTACAGTAAAATCTTCAAACTCTTTTTAATTTCCTTCAAATGTTTAAAAGCCTGGGAAATTTCTTAAAATAATTAAAATCTTTGGAAATTATATAATTCCTCAAAGAGAAAGTATAGCTTTTACAAAGTCCTATAAAATTTCTTTGATCATTTTTTGATAGAACTTGCCATTTTTGTTTTATTTATCAAAAATACTATGGAGAAAATAGCAAATTCAACTTTTGAGAAATACGACGGAAAATATAGGGAACAGATTTTGGAGGATTTTTAGCTTTTCAAAATTCCAAAAAATTTCTTTGAAATACTATGAAGAAAATAGCAAATTCAAATTTTGATACATACGAAGAAATATGAGGGAAAAAGTTTTTGGAGGATTTTCAGCTTTTAAAAATACGTCAAAATTCCTTTCAACCAATTTTCGACATAATTCGTCGATTTTAATTTACTTATAGAGACTGATATGTAAAAGTCGAAAACTGCAATTTTATGTCAAAAGGCGAGAGATACGTAACAATTTTAAAAGAAAACTTGTATGGGTTTTTATTTTAGAGATAGGGAAGAAAGTCTGAAGAAAATATTGTAGTTTTTTATTGTAAGGCAGCTCAGAAAATAAATATGCACTTAAAAATGCGTGTCGAAAATTGAGCGGAGTGTCATGATGAGAATGTGTACCTCAAAGCCTACAGAGCTTTGAGCAATATGAGCACCTCAGAGCAAAAGGAAGACTCTGCAGAGTTGAGAGGAAAGCGAGACAATTATACGTTGCGCTGTCTTGCTCTTCAGGCATTCTGCGTAAGAGTGTCTCTTTCTAACGGTACTTGTCTCGCTTTTCCTCACGGCTCTGCGGAGTCTTTCTTTTGCTCTGACGTGCTCATATAATCTTCAACCTCAAGTTTCATTCAAGCATTCCGAGTGCAAAGATTAAGAATCTGAGCGCGAATCACGAGCCCTAAATATGTCCAAGCGCGAAGCGCGAGACCTGACAGACGCGTGCCGCGAGGGGCTATTCACTGAGAAATCATGTGAATGCGCCCTGGCGGACCGGCCGAACGCAAACATTACGCTACAGCGTAACGGTAAAGTAATGCTAAAGTAATGGTAAAGTAATATGGCATTATAATTGATAAAAGAAACAAAATTATTATGTAAACTGTTGCAATTATAATAAAGCGTTAAAATTTACGTTAAATGGTCATGCCGT
>CAKNXH010055808.1:0-11602 GCA_932178445.1 Andricus quercusramuli | reverse complement strand
CTTAGAACAAGTCTCATATCGGTTGCTAAAATTACCGATCGTGGATATACGGTAATTTTTGAAAAGAGTGGTGCGGAAATTTTAAACGCGAATGGTAACGTGGAACTTTCTGCTGACAGAGTGGGCGATCTATACTTCGTGCGAGAGATCGAGGATGGCGTGTGCGTTGCATCGCCTTATTCAAAAGAAAAAGAGATTTCGCTTGAAGTGTTGCATAGACGACTCGGTCACGCAAACGCGAAGGACATTTTAGATGTTGTACGCAAAAATTTCGTGACGGGTGTAACGCTTAAAAATGTTAAATTGATGCCAAATTGCGAGGTTTGTATCCAGGGAAAAATGTCAAGAACCTCATTTCCAAGAAGTTCGAATCGAAGTACCGAACTATTGGACATAGTTCACACAGATGTATGTGGACCCATGAGGGTCAACTCCCTGGGCGGAGCCAAATATTATGTCGAATTTATCGATGATCGCTCTAAATGGTGCGAAGTCAGGTTCCTGAAGTCAAAGGCAGAAGTTTTCAAAGTTACAAAGGAATATGTCGCTCTGGTCGAGAATCAACAAGGTAAGACCCTAAAATGTTTACAGTCCGATAATGGAGGCGAATATAAAAGCCTGGAATTCGACGAGTATCTGAAAAAACGAGGTATCACACGAAGACTATCAGTGCCGTACAATCCGGAACAAAACGGTACTGCCGAAAGGAAGAACCGAACTCTTCTTGATACTGCCAGATGTCTCCTCGCGGATTCAAAATTACCTCAGTCGTTCTGGGCCGAAGCAGTGAACACTGCTAATTATATTCGTAATCGCTTACCGACTAAGAGCTTAAATGGTAGGACACCATACGAAATTTGGATGGGTAATGTACCGGATTTATCACATCTGAGGACCTTTGGCTGTCGGATATTTTATCTAAATAGAGAGCCCGGAAAAGGAAAATTTGATCAGCGTGGACAAAAAGGAATTTTTCTTGGCTACTCTACAGAATCCAAGGGTTTCCGAATTTGGTCATCTGAAAAGAAGAAGGTATTGATATGTCGTGACGTCAAATTCATCGAAGAAGGGGAAGAAAACCTCGAGAACATTCCAGAAGTTTCATCAAAAATAAAAACTGACGACGAGGATTCAGGACAATCTCAACGCTTCGTGGATTTTGAATGGACAAAATTGCAAGAAACAGAAAATTTCTCATCGTCTGAAAACGAAGCTGAAGAAGAGGACATTTCTGTAGAATACGAGGACGCTCTTGAATTACCTGAATCGGAGAATTTGCACAGAGATATTTCTGCGGAAGACGAACAAGAAACCATCGAAGACGAACGAGAAACCATCGAAGACGAACAAGATACCATCGAAGACGAACAAGAAACCATCGATAACGAAGATGTAAGACCAACAACTAACACGACCAGAGGCAGAGGCAGGCCAAGGATTATTAGAACTGGCAAAATAGGCAGGCCGAGCAAACAGTACCAACCTGGCGAAACGCATGAGGCTGAGATCACCGAAGTGATTGAAGAAACTTTCCTTTCTGAAGTGCCAATTAAAGAAGCTATGGAAGGCCCGAACGCAAATGAGTGGCATCAAGCCATTATTGAAGAAATGAAATCCATTATCAACAAAAACACGTGGGTACTTGCAGATCGTCCAGTACAGGGTAAGGTTATCGGTTGCCGCATGGTCTTGCGCAACAAATTAAAGTCGGATGGAAGACTCGAACGTAGAAAGGCACGTTTGGTAGCACAAGGATTTAACCAAAAACCCGGTATTCATTTTTCAGAGACTTTTGCTCCAGTTGCCCGGATTGGTTCAATTCGCATCATGACATCTCTAGCAGCATCCTATGGAATGAAAATCCGGCAGTTCGACATTGCTACAGCCTACCTAAATGGTGAATTGGAGGAAGAAGTCCTCATGGAGACACCAAAGAACTTCGAACAAATCTTGCAGGACATCATCGACTCTGAAAAGGACAGCGTTGTTGGACATAAGGCAAAACAAATGTTGTCGGAGTTTCGCAATGGAAATAAGGTATGTCTCCTTAAGAAATCTATTTATGGTTTGCGACAGGCAGGTAGAAGCTGGTATATCAAGCTGGACAAGGCCCTCAAAAAATATGGGGCAATACCTACGAAATCGGATCCTTGCTTGTTTCAAATTGGTTCAGGGGAAGATGTGACACTGATCGCCGTCTATGTTGACGATATTTTAATCGCTTCAAGGAACCAAAAGAAGATTGTAGAGCTAGGAAAAAAGTTAGCAGCGGATTTCGAGGTCAAGGACCTTGGACAGGTCAGTTATTGCTTGGGAATTGAGTTTATGCAGACCAAAAATCAGATTACAATGCGTCAACGAGGATACATAACAGAGCTTCTCCAAAGATTCGGTATGGCTGAATGCAAACCTGTTTCTACTCCTATAGATACTGGAACGAAGTTGAAGAAGAATGAAAAACAGACTGAAGAGGAGATGAGATTGCCGTACAGAGAGCTACTGGGAGCAATCACCTATTTGTCAGCTACCACACGCCCCGATATCTCATTTGCCGTGAGTAGTTTGGGACAGTTCAACAACTGCTATGGAATCGAGCACTGGAAAGCAGCTAAGCGGGTGCTTAGATACCTGAAGGGCACTGTCGACATGGGATTGACATACAAATCTGATGGTAGACCCATCCAGGGATACGTTGATGCTGATTGGGGCGGGTGTATTGAAGACAGACGCTCTCAAACTGGTTATCTCTTCTTATTAAATGGAAGTCCAATATCTTGGGACTCTCGGAAGCAGCGTACTGTGGCTTTGTCCACAACTGAGGCAGAATACATGGCGTTGTCAGAGTGTGCTAAAGAGACGGTTTATTTGCAAAGATTTTTACGCGAGATAGGATTTAATGATTTAGTCGTTTTGACCATGTATTGTGATAATCGAAGTGCGTTAAAGTTGGCCGAGAATCCTGTATATCACTCTAGAAGTAAACACATTGATATTCGCCACCACTTTGTTCACGACATGCTTAAGGATAAATCATTTGTTGTGAAACATATAACTACTGAGAATCAAATTGCAGATTTTCTGACTAAAGGACTACCTAGGTATTAGCACGATTGGTGTACAAAGGCGGCTGGAATTTTTGTAGAGAACCGATAAATCATTTATATAATCTCTGTGACTCAGGACTCGAGGGGAAGTGTTAGATAGATAATTTGAGTTCATTTGGTTTAAACGAGTCCCGCCTCATCGCTAGTAGCGACATCATTACTTGATTGTGAGTTTGGGTTAGTTATCTTCCCAGTTTCATGGAAGTCGTGCGTTGTTCACAATTCAATTTGCTTATTCTCAATAAATAGAGTTTTCGGGAAGACTTTATTATCATTTACGCTGCCTAGATCCATCCTTAACTCTAACATATTCAACTCTTCCTGGTCACAATTGATTATACTTACACAATGGAAACATTGATTGTGAATGACCGCAGCATTTTTAAATATTTCCGGTAATTGTTGTATTTGTCCTAAGGGTCTGAAAATTTTCTTGGTTTGTTTTACACGTCTAAAACCATGTATCAATCAGGTTGAAAAACGGATCCAATTTTTTTTTTAATAATGAAAATTGCCAAAAAATGTCAAGAATGAGATTTTTCGCGAAAAATTTGTTTACGGTAGATGGCAACAAATGTTTTATTGAAATATAAATACTTACCCATGCATGGAAAATCATAAATCATGCAAAAAATATTTGTTTTCAACTTCACAAACTTAACGATGTGATACTGGCCATATTTGCATATTTGTTTCCACATTGATAAATATTTCTTGTTGAGACTTTGGAAAACGACGAGAAACGTGAAAACGGAAATTGATAGCCTATCTGTAATTCGAATCATTCCAAAAATAATGATGCCGGTAACAAAGAAATTGAATTGTAATTATTTGAACCAGAAATGGGTTATTTATAACAGTTTTCAAGTTTCTCATTATTTCCCAAAGTTTCAGTGAAAAATATTTATTATTGTGAACACAGGCATGCTAATGCTGCAAGTATAAAATGACAAGATATTATGTTTTTACTAATAATCTGTATTATCTTCAGAGATGGTAACTATCGATCATTAGAGAAATCCTTCACACACCGTGAAATTGAAATTCTATAATATCGATCAAAGGTATCTCCTCTAATACAGATAATGTTAACGTCCTTTCAGACCAGATGGAGTTATCAGTTCAATATTTTTAAAATTAAATTTTTATTCGGAAAAAAAAGATCTACTCCTTTTCGCTCCGCTGGGAATCGAACGCCAGGTCAACTGATTGCCGGTCAGGTGCTCTAACCACTAAGCTACTGGAGAGATCGGAAGAAGAATCCTTTTTTCGAATACGCTTTATTTGCAAGGTGTTATGTTAGATACATGTTTTTACTAGTAATCTGGATTTCGAGGATTCAAAAAATATATTATTTATCCTATATATATATTATGTATCCTTTCTAAACCTCTTTCATTAAAACGTAGTTATAAGCACCCCACCGTCCTGCGGTCCTGTAGGCCTTAGTCTAGGAGTGGGGACGCGCCCCGCGGCAGAGTATACTACCAAAATCTCGGCACCGAGCATCCAGTCTTGTGCTACCTGCTCAAATTGAACAGTGAACAGAATTCTAACAACCTCTGTGTATGCATAACGATGCCATGCGATCTCCAGGATCCAAGCTCTCATCAACTCTTCATCGAGGATTGAGCAGATCTCCACGTACCTTGGCTTCATCACCCGATTACCAACCACCATCGCTCGCCTGTTCGTGGCTTCGCCGCCCGGTTCGGGCTTTGGAGAACGACGACTCACGAGAGTCAAACCTCAGGTCAAATGTAACTTGCTTATTATCTGACTCAACCTATTCTCGAGCTTCCAAAACCTTGAACCCATCCTTTAATTTGCGAGTGCCCTCGCACATTAGGCTCCCAAACAAAAATCCCACAATTCCTTCATTCCCCTCCAAAATCTAGAACAAAAATCTTTAAATGATGGTGTTGCATGTATGCCATTGAAAAAGTTTTTACAATTGATTTCAAACTTTGGGTGATGGTGAAAAAGCATTTTATGTGAAGAATCGTTTTGTTTTACTGAATATTGAATTGAAATTGAAAATTTGAATGTCTTAAAAATGTGCGAGTAGAATTGTGCATGTTAGTAAAAAATTGAGGGTACATGAATGTCTTTAAAAAATAGCTGGTACACTAAGCGTGCTCGAAAGATCTGCTATCTCTAACAAAATTACACTGAAAATATAAATACCTTGTGTGTACTTCACGTAGACGGATTGTACAAGTGAGTGTTTAAAAATATACAACTAAACGAAAAAATAATGATATGGATCCAATATGGCGGACCAAAATGATCAAAAATGTTAAACTTGATCAGATTATTTATATTCACGTTTTTAGGATCTTCGAAATTGAATCTGATGTTGGATTTTCAAAACACAATATGGGGGATAAAAATTATTATACATGTTCGAACAGTGAAGAAATTGATGATACTTATGTTATTGGGATAACCTCCTGATTCTTTCAAGTCGAGACTTTACAGTGTACATTTCGACCCTCCTCCACCAGACCATCGCCGCATAAGGCAGCCTGGATCGCAGGATCACTGTGTAGATCCAGGTTAGTGTCTCCGGCTTCAAGCCTTAGCTTTTCTCTATGGCTCTCCTACAGAGCCATAGAATTGCTACTAGCTTTTTTCTAGAAGCTTCGTAGGTTCGTCTGAGACTCTCCTTTTTGGCATTGTCTCTAAAACTAGCGGAACGGAGAGTGATGTCGAACACCTCCTCCCTGACCGAGTCACGAAAAGTCGGGGTACTCTTCACGTTGAGAATATCGAAATCAGTAGTAATTAGGTACTTCAATAGATCATAACATCTTGATTTGATGTCCGTGCTACTCCACAATGTATGGTGGGAATCAGCATCGCAACCCAGCAGAAGAGCAAGTCCCCTTACCTTGAAGTAATCCGCCAGTGTATGTGCCTCTACTGGTGTGTTAGTATCGCTGTCATATGGAAACTAATGCCGATCCCATGACTAGCTTCCCATGACTTGCTATTAGCATCAGGTCTCTCGAAAATAGCTCCAACAGCGGGACAACGTTGACTTCCTTCGCCAGTATGCAGGCCCTTGATTTGGCCGCATACTGGCTCCTTTGTAGCAATTCAACCCCACCTACTTTTAGGTCTGCGTCTTCCCGAAGCCTTGTCTCGGCCACCGTATTATATAGCCAAGCTTCAGCAGCTGGGTTGGCTGCGACGAATACGAAGACCTCTACCATACAGAAGAAGGTCTCTAATTTTGGCCATTGATCCGGGAACATTCTTTCGAGCGGCCTCCAGAACGGCCTGAAGAGCTCAAACTGCTCCGCAGTGAGTAGTGAGTCTGGGTAGCTCGTGTCCCTCACCACCACCGTCAGCGGGTTAGTCCTCTGGGCAGCTGAGATTTCAGCCTCTGACGACTTCCTCTTCGTAGGCTGCTGGGCCGTCTTGTGCCTCTTTATGGCCTCAGCCCCCCCCCCCTCCGGGTGGGGTGTTCTTCGAGCCCCTCTCTCTCTTTCTTCTGAGCGTCGGTGCTGGTTGTCGGCGTTGTGGTTTCCGATGTTCCAACTCTCGCAGCTGCTTTACTGGCAGGCCGGTTTGACCCCCTTGTTCCACACGCTTAAGCCTCCCCACTAACTAGACGGTGTTTCAGCCCCAAGGGCAAGTGCGTAAACGATAATGATACATCTTACGCATGCACCATTTGTACCCAAAAACAGGTCCATGATGTGTTACAAGATTATTGGGCGCAATTAGGATGCTAAACGTATAAAACTACTTAGAAAATATATTTTTATAAATTATATGTGACGTGATCCGAGAAATGGGACCTACTAGGCAAGCAATCGACTTTCTGATTATAATGGATGCTATAAGTTCATTAACTGATCTTTCTAGGGGTGCAATCAGAAATTTTCTATTTGCATTATTTTGCAAGAAAAAAATTATTGAAAAAGAGTCTTCGAATGCGTTCGGGGCGGCAGCTTGACGCCTCTGATCTTTTTCTTATCCCACCACTTTCCTGCTACTCGCAGCGTCCCCTGCGTGGAGTTCTCCGAATAATAATAAGATAATAAGATTCCTGAATTAGAAAATTTCCGAATAATAACATTCCCAAATAGTTTATAACATTACTGAATTAGAAAATTCCCGAATAATAAAATTTTTGAATAACAAAATGCGCGAATTGGAAAATTCTTGAAAAAAATAATTTCCGAAATTTCATAATGATACCGAACTTGACTATTTCCAAATAATAATGATAAAAATTCCGATTCGAGAATGTTACAGTGACGGTAATTTCATTTTCGGCGATTTTCAGATTCAGTAATATTAGAGACTGTCGGGAATTTTCCAATTCGGAACTTTTATTATTCAGGAATTTTATAATTCAGGAATTTTCCAATTTGGGAATTTTACAGTCTCGGGAATTTTATTTTTTGGGATTATTCGGTCGTCCCTTTTTTACACGGTCGTCTCTTTCACCAGACGTGTATTTGGATATCACTTTTCATTTTAAAAAAGCTTCTTAATTCAATAATAAAATCAGTACACATTCATTATGGATTTTATAATTTAATTTAATAGTTGTTAGAAAATGAAGATAATGTCCAAATACACTTACGATGGAAAATCATTTTTTTTCTAAGTTTGAAAACAAATTAATGAAAATTCTGTAGCGCAGGAAAATAGACGGGAGAGCTTCGACTTGATTGCCGACGCGGGAACGGGAGAAGAAGCGAGTGGGAGAACTCGGTTTAGAAACGACTGTGAAATATGACAATGATTCTTATATCCATTGAGGGGCATATATTAAATTATGTTGTTAATTTTCAGATTGGAGGATATACAACGCCGTTCGCAGTTTTAGGGTCAGCTCTCTTCCTCGCCGCCGTAATGACAGCGTTTGTCCTACCAGTTCATGAGATTAATGACGAAATATCTCATAATAACGGAGGTAAGTTTCCAATTTGCATATTTTAATAAATATTCAGTGAAGGAAGCGTACACAAATTCGTCCGTGGAATGGATTGTTGGAGCTTTCAGTGTAGATAGTCCGGGGAAATTAGCTCGAAAAAGGTCGATTTCCAGAAAAAAAAGGTATAGTTTTTTTTTCTTCACAATCATGTCTCTGAAGACATTAGAAATGAATACCAAAAAAGTTTCCCATCAGATCGGCACCGCATACACCCCTAGCCTTTAAAAACATCCCTTAGACGGGTAGTAGAGCTGGTTTTTGGCTATTACATACGAAAAGGTGCGTCGGAGGATAAAAATCAATAGAAGTGAAAATATTTATAATAGAATTTGCAATAAAAAAGGTTCTATACACTTTTGCCGTACAGGCCATAGGTGATGCGTAATCAGCTCCAGGAGTGGGGGGGATGTTTTAGCGTATGGTGCGAAACGTACTCGCGCGCTTACTTTTCGGCCCATAACTCATAAAAGGGTAGTTTTTGGACAAAAATGCATAGAAGAAAATTTGTAGAGTAGAAAATTTCCTTTTAGGACCAATACATTCTTTTTGGATTACATCAATTTGGAAAGTCATTATTATTATTTTTTTACAGTGCACGTACAAGCACTGGGATCTCATTTCCACCTACCTGTAAGGTAGAGTTTTTGTTGCGTTTTTTCTATTGTGGTTTACAAACGAAAGTTCAAATTCTTTCAAAAATATAATTTAACATTTCATAGTTAAATATATAACAACTCAAAAATCGCTTTTTTATGTTTTCTCATAAAACTCATTATTTCTGTTAGAGATTGCTTTACTCAGCCCTTGAACTCTTATATTTAAGAATATATCTCATGAAAAGTGAAAGTTTGAGTGCCGATAAGAGGCTAGACTTGCGCTAGGCTAGACCACTTGAGATTTTTTATGAGGGTCCAGACCCATCTGCGGGTGGGAATGGCTTGTACGGGGTGAATTCGTTTTTAAGGGTCCCAAGCATCCTCAACTGACGGGATAAACTATTCTTCGCATACGGAACCCCATAAATACTACACTCTGTAGATTCAAGAAAGGGACCCTCTCTATGCACTTGTTCTACAGAATAAGCAGTAATGATGCTGAAGTACTATGAGGCAGTTGTGTTTCGAAATTCAGCATGGCTTCAACAAGTAAATGTTTTATATGTGAAAAAAGTTTGAGTGTAGGTGAGACAGTCGAAGTAAAAAGTGGAATTGACAATTTCAGACGAGTGAGTGAAATTCGCAAAGATGGATACATGAACTTATTACGAAGGCTCGACTCGATAGAAGTACATACAATATGTAGACGGGAGTATATTAGGCAGCGTAATATTAATCAAGATTTAAAAACATCACAAAAAGATTCAGGTAAGAATGATCCAGTTTTCCGGTCTGCCGAAGTATTTAAAAATCAAGACGAAATGCCTGTTTTGTGGCGAAAATTGGTACCCAGAAGCAGAAAAAAAGATAATGAAAACCCTACGTAACCCCGTTTACATGGTACGTACTATAAGTCTCAAAGATAAGATTTCAATGAATGCTACAAGCCGGAAGGACGAATGGGGTGAGCAAGTTTCAAGACGGATAACCAGCGCATCATGCCTTATAGCAGAAGATGCTCGTTACCATGAATAAAGTTATGTTAAATTTGTAAAGATTCCATCCTTAACTAAGAAAAGAGGAAGACCTGAAGATCAAAATTTGGTGTCCGCATTCGGTGAACTAAGCTCCTTTATTGATGAGCGTGATGAATGTCAATTCACACTTAAGGCATTGATCAGAAAAATTGAAGAGCATATGCCCGATGGATCATCGGTGACAGAAAAAACATTAGAAGCAAAATGACTTACTTTTTATGGGGATCAGGTAATGTTTGCTAAAACTCGAGCCAAACCAACAATTGTTTGCTTCCGTGGATCGGAATTTAAAGTCATAAATAGTTGGTATACAAGTCAATTAGGCAATAAAGAAGAAGAACGTATGAGAATTGTGACTACAGCGGGACATATAGTACAAGAAGATATTCGAAGCACTCCATATAACAGATTACCCAGATGTCAAGGACTTTATGTGTGAAGCAAATGCTTCAGTTGTACCCACATTGCGTAAATTTTTAGATACAGTTATCATAGAAGGTAAAAAAAGTAATGCTGAAAAATTGCAAAAAAAGTCTATAGTCATCGGTCATGCTATAACTGCAGCAACAAGACCTCGCTCATTTATTCCTTGCCTATTACTTTCTCTGGCGGTATTTTTATTCAGAAAAGTTGCGTCAAAAAATATTGTAAATGCAGTTGCAGCTTTGGATTTCTGCTCAAGCTACAAGGATGTCGCGCTATTTGAAGCATCCGCTGTTAAATCTTGGAAACCTGATTTAGACATAAATTCCTTTTTCCAGTATATTTTTGACAACGCGGATTACAACATAAAAAACTTAACTGGGAAAGGTACATTACATTCCATGGGTGGAATAAAATGCATAAATCCGGCAAACAAGGTTCTAGATCAAGAAATTTGCAAATTGCGAAGTGTTCCTTCATCTAAAGAGATCGTAAGTACCGGTCAAATCCCAATGCAAACAATGTCTACAATTTTATCAACAAAAGAAAATCATTTTTATTCCGAGTAAT
This sequence comes from Andricus quercusramuli, assembly GCA_932178445.1. Lineage (NCBI taxonomy): Eukaryota > Metazoa > Arthropoda > Insecta > Hymenoptera > Cynipidae > Andricus > Andricus quercusramuli. The sequence goes on along the minus strand of CAKNXH010055808.1, from coordinate 915 downwards.
ATTATCAACCAATGATTAGTGAAATATGCATATAGGGGAGACCACAATTAAAAAAACGCACCAAAAACTCTACCTCAGGGGTGGTGTGGAAATGAGATCCCAGTGCTTGTACGCGCAGTGTAAAAAAATAATAATAATGACTTTCCAAATCGATGTAATCCAGAAAGAATGTATTGGTCCTAAAAGGGAATTTTCTGCTCTACAAATTTTCTTGTATGCATTTTTGTCCAAAAACTACCCTTTTATGAGTTACGGGCCGAAAACTATACGCGCGAGTACGTTTCGCACCATACGGTAAAACATCCCCCCCACTCCTGGAGCTGATTACGCATCACCTATGGCCTGTACAGCAAAAGTGTATAGAACCTTCTTTATTGCAAATCCTATTATAAATATTTTCATTTCTATTCATTTTTATCCTCCGACGCACCATTTCGTATATAATAGCCAAAAACCAGCGCTACTACCCGTCTCAGGGATGTTTTTCAAGGCTAGGGGTGTATGCGGCGTCGATCTGATGGGGAACTTTTTTGGTATTCATTTCAAATACCTCCAGGGACATTATTGCGAAGAAAAAAAAACTAAACCTTTTTTTTCCGAAAAAAAGTCTAATTTCCCCGGACTAAGACAGTGTTGATACATTTGATACTTTCACGATGATTCATTATAATAAATTTAAATATAAAATTTAGAATATTAAAATTTTAAAGATTTTTCGGGTTTCAATCGTGTGCGAAACTATGAATGTTGCCGACGTTTCGTGAACATTGCAGTTCACTTCTTCAGGGCTGACCTGAAACTGAAGTTTCAGGTTATGTTGTTCTTATATATGTATTCTCTACGATGCCTGTGATTGGCCAGAGTGCCCCATGGTGGGGACTGCTTGAACTTGATTGGCCAATCAAGTCTTTTTTA
>CAKNXH010055807.1:0-10452 GCA_932178445.1 Andricus quercusramuli | reverse complement strand
ACCGTTACGCTGTAGCGTAATGTTTGCGTTCGGCCGGTCCGCCAGGGAGACTCCATTCATTTCAATGCCGTTTAATGCACTTTCATATGCTTCAATTTCGTTTCAATGCCATTTAATGCCCTTTATTGAAGTATACAATTCAGTGCGCTTTATTGCGTTTTCACGCATTCACAGGCATTAGGATGAAAATGCAATTAAAACGCATTGAATCGCTTCAATGCGTTTCAATCAACTCCTTCTTACCGGGGTGGGATTTGCTGCACCGTGAACCTGAGTCGAAACAATTTAAAATTAAAAATAGTTTGAAAAACCTTGAGAATTTGAATTCTCAAGTGTTCGAGCGCCTTAATTGATTTCGAGTGTTGGCGGATAATCCTGGGACGATTATAGTTAAGGCCCAGGACCCGTCAGCGCGAGAGATTGAGAGAGGTAAAGACAAGGCTTGAACCGGAACCAGAGTCACCGGGCCCGTGAAGGGTTACGGCAACGAGGGACCCGCCCGGGAAGGGTTGTGGCAACGTGGGACCGGCCCACAAGAGGGTTACGGCAACGAGGGATCGGGATCTTGGACTCGTCCGGACTCTGCGAATAGGACCAATTCTCTGAACAATACTTCGTTGGATCTCAAGGACTGAACATAGAAGAGTTTCACGAAGTGGTGACAGCGAGGTCAGCAAAGAATTCTCTCATATTTTCCTAAATAAAACAGAAGCGTAGGAGAGAATTGAGTGAGTGAATATTTTTAAACTACTAGTTGAAAGGTCAACGAACTGTGAGTAGAAAACAAAACACTATATTATTATTTAAGTAAGTTTTGAATTTCAAGGTAGAAATTTGGAGTTTCTAGAATTTGGAATTTTAATCATTGAGTGTTTGAAAATAAATTTAAATATTTGATAATTTCATAATTATACTTAGTTGAAGCAAATTAGTGAATTACCGCCATCAGTTCACGAGTTCGCGCGATTCTCGACTACAACTTCTTTATATTTTTATAGTGATTTAAAAAAAAAACATTGGGGGCTCATGAAAAACAGAACACAAAATTCAAATATGAAAATATGTTTTTTTTGTAAGACATAGTTTATACGTTTTTTAAAAAAAGGGCTGCAGTACAAAGCTAGATAACCGAAATTTTTGGCAAAAATGAGCTTTTTGCATTAAAAATTATTAAAAAATGAAGTACATGTTGTTAAAGGATTTGTTCGAAATCTCATTTTCATTGTAGTAATAAAAAGATTGGTAAATCGTAACCAGATACCTGACTCTCTGTACACATGTCTGTTGTCTTCTTTTTTTAAAATGCCTAACCTCTTATCTGATTTAAAACTTTTTTTGTGACCATATTCCTCTTCATAAAAGCTTTTTAATACTATAAAATAATAATATACTTTTTTCAAAGAAAAAACTCTTAAATAAAGCTATTTGCAACGTTGTTCGCACCAAAATACCGTAATCAAATTCCAACATAAAATGTTAAATCTTCATTTTCTACCAAAAGCCACTTTTATAACTTTCACAACAATTACAGTGTGATACCGCTATATTAAATGTTTATTTTCCCGGAACAGAATAAGTTATTTCTATGAAAACTTTTTTATCCTTATTCAGCCTCCCCATATTTCGGGAGCAAGTTTTTATTATTTTTAAAGATTAAAAAATAGAGTTTTAGTCGCTATCTACAAACGATTTTCAAAACCCATGAAATTTGAACCGCCAAATTCTTGAATGACTTACTCGGAATTGGTTAACTTTCTCTAGACAAAACTCATTTTCTCCCAATTTAGCAACTCAATATCTCGGGAGCAAATTTTTATTTTTTGTCTAAACTGAAAATTGCACTTTTTATCGTGTTCATCAACCGTGCCTGTCTCAATTTGAGGTTCCTGTCACTTTGAGATTGTAAACTTCCACATTTTATTTCTCGGAACTGGAATTTTTTTTTAATTATACATTTTTGGCCTCAATCCAGAAAAACTTTCAGCTCTGGAGTAAACTTTTGTTTTTAACTTTAAAGGGTGATTTCGATCTTAGGGAATGCTATTTCGCTCTCCTAAAAAATTTCGATTTTTTTGCTTATCTAATTATGTATACTGCAACCCTTCAAATATTGTTCCAGAAATAAAATAAAAAAATTATTTAACAAAAAAACACCGTGTACTTCACCTATCTATATTTCCAATTTATTATACTAATTTATTATACTATTATACTATTTATTATATAATATAATGTGCATTCTTATATTTGATAAAAATATATAAATAATTACTAGCATAAAAGCTTTATTATTTAAAATTTTTCATTTCTAATACTTCTAATTTCAGCTAGCCTTCTATTTGATGTTCAAGTTCAACTTCAAAGTTAGAATATTAATTTCAGGTTCAAGTATTTTTTATCTGGATCAATTTTTTAAACTGAAATGTTCCAATAAATTATTTGTAGTAGCTGCTCTTGTTTTTACTTCCAAATTTTTACTGAATATGATTAGTATAATTATAATCATTAGATTCTTTTCTGCTAGAAAATTGTACTAAAATTAAAATTTTTTTTTTACTTATGAAAGTAAAAAATCCTTTAGATTTTGGAGCTTTACAATTTGAACAGAAATCACAAATAAAATGAATATTTAAATTAAACATTTAACTAATAAAATTTAAATTAATTAAATTTAAATATTATATATAAATTGTGTTATTATTATTATTATTATTATTATTATTATTATACCATTAAGCCTTTTCCCTTCCGGGGTAGGTGTGACTTGTTCGGTTGGAAGGTAGTGAAATAGTTATATAGGTATGAGGTTGATCGGTATATGGGTATAGGGTGGATGGGTATGTAGGTGTTCTGTATAGATGTTTTAAATTGATCTGGAGTTCTCGTGTTATTTATATAAATGACACGTTCACTCCGCAACACTGCTCCGACCCAGGTTGCTGATCAATCTCTCTAGCGATCACCCCAAATGAGGAGCCTCACAAAATTATTATGTATGGTTCCCCACTTGGGCCCATTAGAATCCAAGGTCTTTGTTTCAGGCATCATTCACTCTATTGTCACTCTGTTTATAAACTATTTGTCGCCACATATTTCTGTCCTGGCATACTACTCTAGCTTCATTCACGTCCATGCATTTTTTCATGCAGGATCTTGTATTTCTATGGCTTCTTATGTCTCTTCGTATTAGTGTCTCATTCACAGATTCTAACCATTCTTTCGGCGGTCTACCTCTGGGCATTTTGCCATTTACTTTACCTTTATACACTTGCTTGGTCAGTCGTTCATCTTTCATTCTTTCAAGATGTCCGAACCACCTTAGCTGATTTCTTTCCCATATGTCAACTAGTGTCTCCCCTGTACCACATTCTTTGAGGATTGCCTCGTTTCGTACTTTGTCCATCAATGTCTTCCCGCATATTATGCGCAGAGGTTTCATGCCGATCGCGTTGATTTTACTCCTGTCCTTTTCTTGACAGGTCCATGTCTCGCTACCGTATAGTACAGTCGGTACGAAAATAGAGTTATGTATGGCCATTTTAGCTTTTTTTGATATGTTTTTATTTGTGAGGATGGACCTTGCTCTACCGATAACCTGCTTACCCTTATTTATGCGCCTATCTAATTCCCCATCTATTTTTCCGTCGTTAGTGAATAGACTACCTAGATATACGTACTTGTCAACTTGTTCTAATTTCTCATCATTTAGGACTATGTTGCATATTGTTTTCCCACTTTTTCCCTCAAACACCATGACTTTCGTTTTATTCACGTTAATTTTGAGGTCCGTGTTCTTCATGCTTGTATTAAGTTTATTCAACATTCTTTGCAAGTCTTCGACTGATTCTGCCATAACAATCTTGTCATCCGCGAAAGCCAACCCACGTACCTTGACGGTTTCGAGATCTACACCTTTTTCGTCGAAGAGGGCAGTTCTAAGACACTTATCCATGAATATGATAAATAGCCACGAGGACATAACGCATCCTTGTTTCACGCCTTGCATAATATCGAACCATTCACTCTTTTTCCCATTTACCCTTACACTCGCTTTACTACCTGTCTATACTGTTTTTATTGCTTGTAGGAGTCCTCCATTCACTCTATACTCTTTAAGGACTTCCCAAAGTTTACTTCTATTTACCGTGTCGAATGCTTTTTCTAGATCGATAAATGCACAGAAGACTTTCTTTCCTACTCTCAAACTTTTTTCTGCGACCTGTCTTAGGCTAAATATCTGATCCGTACATGATCTTCCTGGCATAAATCCACTTTGGACTTCCCATATTTTCTCTTCTGTAATTTCCATTACCCTACGGATAAGTATTTTTGAGTATATTTTACTTACGGTACTTAGTAGGCTGATACCTCTGTAATTACTGCAGTTGCTTTTATCTCCTTTTCTTTTGTATATTGGTACGATAATCGCTTTTCTCCAATCGTCTGGGACTTCTCCCGTTTCGATACATAAATTTATTAATTCGCACAACCTGTGAGGTATGTACTCGCCACCGTATTTAAGCATTTCAGCGCTAATATTGTCTATACCCGCAGCCTTACCGTTTTTCAAGTTCTTAATTATATCTCTGACCTCAGTGACACAGACTTTTTCAATTGGGTTTTCTAATGCATTATCTTCTATGTCGCAGTTTTGTTGTCCGATATTTTCACCTCCCAATAGTTCTTTGAACGACTCTTTCAAAGCGTCTACTATTCCATCTATATCATATAGCATTTTGCCTTTGCTGTTTCTCATGCTAGCAAACTCTGTACTTTTACTTTCCTTCAACTGTTTATATAATAGTTTCATAATTCCTTCAAAGCAGTTTATTATTTTATTCTCTTCTTCTGTTCTGATTTTCTCTTTACTCTCTTTGACGAGTAGTTTAACTTTCCTATTTTTGTGTCTGTAATCATTTTTAAGTCTAGTTCTCTCCTCATCGCTAAGACCTGTCATGTTCAGCGTTTTATTGTGCGCTTCTTTCTTTTCTTTTTGGGCTGCCGCAATTTCAACGTTCCACCACGCATCGCCAGACTTTCTTCCTACAACCGCTGTACCACATACTTCGGTCGCAGTTTTGACAATGACATCCCGTAATAAAGTCCACGTGCCCTCTATATCTTTATTGCTTATAAGCGCTTCCCACGTTGCCCTATCTATGCTTTCAGTTAACCTCTTTTTAAACTCTGTTTGCACTTCTTGTCTCTGTAAATTTTCAATTTTTATTCGTGTTTGTTTCGTTTTCTTTGTTTTCTTTGTTCTCCATCCCCGCCCTAAGTTTATTTTGCAGACTAAAAGGTAATGATCAGAATTGCATTCGGAACCCCTCATGACTCTTGTATCTTTAACTAGTTCTCTTAATCTTTCATCCGCAATAACAAAGTCAATTATGCTGTGGCTATTTCCTTTACGCCAGGTGTACATGTGGATCATTTTATGTCTAAACCAAGTATTTGTAATAAATAGGCCCTTTTCAAAGCATAAACTAACTAGCTTTTCCCCGTTATAATTTTTTCTTGTTGGATCTCAAAAATTACCTAGCACTCTTTCTGTATCTGTATCCTGACATTGGACACCGACCCATCCGTTCATATCTCCTAGCAGAATTATTCTTTCACCTTGATCGCAAATACTTATTGTATCATTTAGAGTGTCCCAGAAGGCGTCCTTAACTTCCCTCGAATCGCTATCAACTGGTGCGTAGCACGCTATGATAAATAATCTTCTGATTCCTACCTTCATTCTAGCCCACAGCAATCTGGGTGCATGCCTTTGGTCAATCCGAGTTTCAGTCCATTCCGAGGCTACTTTATTGTTTGTATTATTCATGTTTAGATTGTACTCCCAACTATCACCTGTATGCGCGAGATTTGTTTTGCGAGTCGAAATCATGTCCGAATTAAGCAGTGATTTGTCTTATGGTGGAGTCAAGCTGTAACGTCAGTCCCACCAAAACTTCTGTTACTGGGGGGGGCGGGGGGATAAGGACATGAGAAAGGAAACCGAGAGTCTCAATAGGTGGGTGATTTATGCTGAGAAGGTCACCAGCCTTAAGCAGCGTTTTATTAGATAGGAGTTGATATGCTCCCATTTGTCGATTGCCGGCCGACCTCTAAAACACGAGCCAATAACTCTTTTTTTTTCAATTAAAAGTTTCACTTTAGTTACGCGGTTATAAAATCTTTCATTGAATAAATCTGCACACATAAAAAGAGTTCATAGAAAAATGATGAAAATTTTAAAACTTCTTTTAAAATCTTTTGAAAATTTTCTTTTAAAAATTCTTTCCCTATTTTTTAATAAACGACTGACTTCTGAGAGTACTAGAGTTCTTTAAATCCGACAAAAAAAATTACTATAATTTGGTATATAATAGTAAACTCATCTTTTTTAAAACAGGTTGTAGTCTCCCATTTCTTGTCTGTTTGCAAGTTGCACTTTGGTTACGCGGTTATAAAATCTTTTATTGAATAAAACTGCACACATAAAAAGAGTTTATAGAAAAATAATGAAAATTTTAAGACTTTATATTTTGTATTCAGTTCTTTCCCTGTTTTCAAATAACCGACTGACTTCTGAGAGTGCTACAGATGGACTGATTTTTGGGAACAAAGAGCAGAATTGGAAAGGGTCGAATGACACTTGCGTCTCATTTTTTCTCTTTTTCTTAAGTTTGACCGTTGCAGATATTGAGTGTTTCAAGATCGAAAAAATATTCCTCCATTAGCCCTTCCTTTTCAGCGAAAAAGCTTGGCTGAGATTTTGTCGACAAAATCTAAGCGATACATTAGCGTAATGAGCTAGAGCGTGCGGTTTAGATTTAGGTTGTTTAGGTAGGGTTCGAATCCCCCCACGGTTGCGATTTTTCATAGCGTTATGCGTGCGATTATGTTTGTAAGTGACCGTGCGTGCAATCGCGTAATTTAAAAAATAAATTAAGTGCAGTTATTATATATAAAACAGTTTTTTTTTGCAAAGGGCCTAGCCGGTTAAGCATGTAAAATCTGCCCCCGCACGTATCAAGTTCAAATTTACGTCATAGTTTCATGCCCATGTGAAGTATAATTTGGCCCAATGATAACCTTAAAATTGCATTTTTGAGTGACTTATAGAGGGGGAAAGAAAATTCAAAAAAGTGATTTTTCTCGAAAACGACTCAACCGATTTTGATGAAGAAAATATATGTTACATACATCAATGACAGTAACGCAAAAAAAAAAATATGAAAAAATTTTGATGAAAAATATGACAAGAAAAAAATTTTTGAATTTTTCAAAAATTTTTTTTTATGTGATATTTTGGAGATACACCTACAATTTTTTCTCAAAAATATCTTCATATTATCAGCTTTAACATATATTTTTGCTGAATTTTTCGTGGAGGTATAACATGGGTAAAAAAAATAAAAACCATGCATGCAGCGCTACGCTCATACGGCACCCTCCCACACGGCTGCGGAATGCTATACCATCAAGCGGCTCAATCTATTTTTATGAAAAAAGTGTCATCAATATCAACGAGACCATTGAAAAAAAATTTTGTTGAAAAATACATATCTTCATTTTCTCGCAGGAAAATCCTTACGTTATCTGCTTTAACATATATTTTTTCCAATTTTTTTGTGGCGGTATATATCATGACTGAAAAAAATCACATACGCAGCGCTGGCCAGTGCTGCAAAGGACTGAAATCGAGAAAAAAGACAAAAATTACACAGACTTACAATTACTTGCTGTTGTGTGAAGCTGAAAAACAGAAGACGATCATATAGACTGTCATTTGTTTTTGTGTTTTATATAAGACATTGCGTAGGTGATACTTAGGCATCATTTGATTCAAGATTGCAAAACAGTGAAGACAGTAAACGTGTGCTTGTATTGTAATTGTTCACGATATTGTAGCATTCAGTGTAATTGAACCTATTTCATCTTTCATTTGTATGAAGTTGAGGAAAAAAGACGATCCCTTCAGACTGTCACTTGTTTCTGAGTTTCACATCAAAAACGTAGGATCGCTTAGACATTATTTGACTGCGACTTCAAGAAGTTGAGAGCAGTAAACATGAACGTAAAGTGTGCTGGCTGCGACATGTTTTTAAATAAAACAAAAGGTAAGAAGAAATTGGTAAAAAATATTGATGAAGCAAATGCTTTTTCTCTTTCTCTAGAAAGAACAATATCTGTCGCTGATACTTTGTGTCATAAGTGTCGTCTTTCTATTTATAAGATAAAAAAGCCGGATCAAGATTCTGAATCAGTAACAGAACAAATTCTTTCCTCTGAATCGACTTCCAAAGATCCAACTTTCCATGTTAAATTAAGATTAGAGAAAGCTATCTTGAAGGAAGAATCCGTTGAAATGCCGATTCAGAGGACTGTTTCGACGCATAAATGCTGTTGCATTTGTTTTTCCAAGGAAAATCTGACTGTAATTTCAAAAGAAGCTCGAATGCAATCGTATATTAAAAAGAAAATATACATACCAGCTGGAAACCGGTGTTGTCGAACACATATGGTAAAAAATAGAATTTATAACGAAGATCTTGGTCTTTTGAAGGTCCACTCTAATACCACGAGATTTAGTGCATCAGAACTGAGCGAAATGATGGAAACTCTTTCCATCAAATGTGATTCTACATTATTCGACAAAACCGGTGAGTTTAGCATATCCGAAAAACAGATCAAAGTTTTTACGGGATTAACTTGGGAAAATCTTGTAGAGATAAAGGATATGATGATCTCATTAAGAAATAGTCAGTCCCGTTCAGTGATACAAGCTCTGGTTGTATTTCTTTTTAAGCTACGCACAGGGAACTCCAATAAATTGATTGCTTCCATTTTGCAGTTAGAAAATGAACAATCTGTCTCAGAATATTCAACCAGCATAATCAAATCTTTTGAAAAAGACGTTTTGCCATTTCGCTTTGGCTTGAGTGCCCTTAATAGGGATGATCTTATTAAAAATCATACCACTGAAATAGCAAAAGCATTGTTTGATATTCATAACAAGTTATTCTTAATTTGTGACGGTACATATGCACGACATCAAAAAAGTACTAACAATGAATATCAAAGGAAATCCTTTTCAGGACAGAAAAAAGTACCGCTGTGTAAACCCTTTACTATCTGCGCAACTGATGGATACGTGTTGGACATGCTTGGTCCATACCTTGCTAACCAAAATGATGCAGTAATTTTGAAAGATATCATAGAAGATCCAAATGGTTTATGCAAGCTTCTGAAAGATGATGATATTTTTGTTCTCGATCGCGGGTTCCGAGATATAATAGATGACTTAGAGAAAAAAAACTTTAAGGTATTAATGCCTGCTTTGAAAGGTCAAAGAAAACAATTGACGACCGAAGAATCCAATCAATCTCGCTTTGTCACTAAGATTCGCTGGGCAGTTGAATCAGTTCACGGTGTGCTCAAACAAAAATATCGTCTTCTTGACCATAAACTCGATAACAAGCTGATACCAAAAGTTGGAATATATTTCAAAATTGCGTAGTTTTTGAATAACACTTTTGGAAAAAGGCTAGAATCGGATGTAGATACTTTTGACGAAATTGTACAGAGAATGCATGCTCAAAAAGACACCAAAAATACTTTGGCTATTGAGGCGGAAGAAAAGGGATGGTTACGCCGAAAACTTCCTTTTCAAATTATGATGTGCGATGACCTTTTGGATTTTCCGGAAATGACCGAAAGAGATTTGAAGATTCTATTCACTGGATCATACCAACTTTCTCAAGCGGTGTCATATTTGGCAGAAATGCTGGACAAAGATGGCAAACTGAACATTGAGTATGCTAAAGATGAGAAAAATGTACTCAAATTAAAAGTGCAATCCAGACATGTTTCTCGCACAACATATAGATGTTTCTTAAGATACAAACCTCACAGCGTTGGAGTTTCTGGTCTAACAGATTACGCTTGCGAGTGTGCGAATGGTAGACGAACTGTGGGTTGCTGTTCGCACATTGCTGCTATAGTATATTATTTATCCCATGCAAAATATCTATCTAGAATTTTTAAACCAGCTGAAATACTGAGCGATGTATTCAAAAAAAATCACTTTACTCCAGTGATTGAAGATGATAGCGAGGAAGATTAAAACCCCAGTGATAAAGAGTTCATGTGAGAGGCGCGAGGGGACTCACAATTATAAAGCACCCCGATTTGTGAGAGGCGAGGGGACTCACAAGAATAAAGCACCCCGATTTGTGAGAGGCGAGGGGACTCACAATAATAAAGCACCCCGATTTGTGAGAGGCGAGGGGACTCACATTAAAAAAGCACCCTGATAAGGAGTTTTAAAACGTACTGCAACCGCCTCGTGGTAAACTCTGGAAACTATGATTTATGTAGGCTAACTGCAGACGTCCTTTGTAGCACTGGCCAGCGCTACGTGTGTGGTTCTTTTAGTCATGATATACCGCCACAAAAAAA
>CAKNXH010055805.1:0-10048 GCA_932178445.1 Andricus quercusramuli | reverse complement strand
TTCCTTAGATCTACTATTAGGAAAGCCATCTCCTGCCGAATCCTTGACATTGTAGTGCACAAATTTGGCTGAAATTAAAGAAAAATCTTGGGAAGTATCCATATTAGAAACAAGGATCGTTTTTTACTTTAACTTTGATAGGAGGTGAAATAATTACTTTTGTAATTTCTTCTTATTCTTGTTAAGAGTTTATTCATGAAACGTCGAAACAATTTAACATAAAATAAAATTCATCGAAACCAATATTTATTGTATGCTGTTGATTCTTTCTCATTATTTCCTTATGTATAGGGTTATTGGTACAATGGTTGTCCCCCTATAATGATTGGACATTTTTTTAAATGTGAAGTTAGGAAATAATGAAATATAAAACTATGCTAATAAACAATACAGGATTAATGTCGACATATTCTGCCGTTATTATTAGTAGTTTTTTTTGCCACTATTTCTCAATATCTAAACTTTGAACATGGCCAATCATTATAATAAATTTAAATTTAAAATTTAGAATTTAAAATTTAAAGATTTTTCGGGTTTCAATCGTGGGCGAAACTATGAATGTTGCCGACGTTTCGTGAACATTGCAGTTCACTTCTTCAGGGCTGACCTGAAACTGAAGTTTCAGGTTATGTTGTTCTTATATATGTATTCTCTACGATGCCTGTGATTGGCCAGAGTGCCCCATGGTGGGGACTGCTTGAACTTGATTGGCCAATCAAGTCTTTTTTAAAAAACCCGGGAGGACGGAAAGCCAAATCGGATTGGTATTATATCCATTGTCCCTATTGATGTTATTAGGGTGTTTCAAGATTTCGATTGCTTCTCTATGTTTTCTTGGAAATTTATTGTGCCCTGAAGAAGTCAACTGCAATGTTCACGAAACGTCGGCAACATTCATAGTTTCGCACACGATTGAAACCCGAAAAATCTTTAAATTTTAAATTTTAAATTCTAAATTTTAAATTTAAATGTATTATAATGAATCATCGTGAAAGTATCAAATTTATGGCCAATCATTGTTTGAAAGGGTGTGCGGCAACAATTATAACTATAATGCTATTATCTACAGAAAATTAGAAAAATATCTTTTGAAAGAATCGACAAAAAGCGACAATAATGATACAAAAAAGAAAGTGAAAGAAAAAAAGAAGAGGACACAGAAAAAATAATTGTATATGTATGTATGTATATTTGAACTCTCCCTTTTACGGGTTCGAGGGCCTCCGCTCCCTGTACATATATTTACATTTCATCCTTAGTCTACCTTAACCGCTACTTATTTTCTAATCCAACGCCTTACATAATGACAATCATATTATTACTACTCTTAGACTACAGACAATGAGCGATCTTCCCGGGCTTCCGTTTTCTCTTACCATCAAATTCATTTAGACCGATTTGAACATTAAAAATTTTTACTCTTTATTTTCCTTTACACAGGATTACCCGTTTGGCTCTACCCTGATCTCTTGCTTTCTCTTATTTCTTCCAGTTTTTTCATCCACATCACTCCCTGTCCATTACCATTTAAAATCCATCTGACACATTCATCCACACTCAACTGTCCATCTTCCTCTCCTGTACACCTCTCTAACACATGTGCCCATGACTCCACTTCGTACCCACATACTCTGCACAGATTTTCCTCTTCATCCAACCAATATCTACAAGCTCTCACTCCTTCTCCCATTCTAAACCGTATCACCCTATTCCATTTGTCTTCCTTTTTCATCTTTTGCAAATATTCTGGTTCCGTCACCCCTTTGACCATCATATACCATCTATTGTACTTCGAATCCATAATCTTTCTCCATCTCTCTTCTCCTTGTCTTACTAATAGCTCTAATTCAATCTTCTGCCAATCCAGAACCCCTTCCTGTATATCACAAACACTCCTCATTTTTTTCCTTTCTTCCTCCCATTTTGAATTTCCCCAATTGCCTCTCGTCTCCTTGTTCCGAACTTCGTCCAAGCATACTTGTGCTATTCTACTCCCCTCTCCCCTTTTCAGCTTCTCTTCAAACCTCCAGGCTCTCTTAATTTGTCTAGTTACCATTTTTTCCCTTCCTAGTTCTTCCCTTATCATGTATCCTGGACAACTCCAACTAACCCCCATTACCCATCTCAGAAATCTCTCATGTATGCTTTCCACTTTCCTATGTTTCTTCCATCCCCAAACCTCCACTCCATAACACAACACCGCCCAAACCAACGCATCAAACAACCACACCCTCATTCTCCAATCGTCCTTGAACCTTCTCTTTCCTATACCCCATACTTGGCCCATTACTTTACTCGCACTTTCGATTCTTTTCCTCACCTGCAAATCGTTTCCCCCTCCTGACTCAAACCAAAAACCTAGGTAGCAGAACTCCTCCACAATTTCCACTGTTTGTCCGTTCATCTTCCAAACGTAACCTATTTTGGTCTTTTTATTTCTGAAGCACATCACCTTGGTCTTCCCTACGTTCACCGTCAGTTCTTTTCTTCCCACGTACTCTTCGAAAATTCTTATCATTAGGTTCATCCCCTTCTCATCGTCTGCTATTAGAACTACGTCGTCCGCGTATGCTAGGGAGTATAGTTTGCTATTACCCAGGATCGTCCCCCCTTTCCCTTTCTCCTTTAGCTTCTCCTCTAGGTCTGCCAGCAGCAAATTAAAAAGTAGTGGACTCAACGGGCACCCTTGCCTTAGACCTCTTCCTGTCCAGAAAACCTCCCCTTTTTCCCCGCGTACCTTCACCCTAATCTTGGTTTCAGTAAAAATTTCCTTTATCCTCTCCACCAGCCCTTCTTCTATTCCCCTCTCTTTCATTGCCTGCCATAGCACTTTTCTATTCACTGAGTCAAAAGCTGCTTTGAAATCTACAAACAAAGCGACTAATTTCCCTCTTTTTCTCCCTAAGTTTCTGTTAACCAAGTAGTTGAGTACGTAAATGTTGTCTATTGTCCCCATCCCTTTTCTAAATCCCGTCTGGTTGTGTGGGATACTTTGCTTCTCTTCTATCTGATTCTCTAACCTTTTTCTTAGAATTTCTGTGTATATTTTATAGCCCCCTTGCATGAGAGTGATCCCTCTGTACTCTTCTACCTTCTTACCCTCCCCTTTCTTAACAAGCGGTACTACCAGCCCTGTCATCCACTCCTCCGGCCACCCTTCTCCTTTCCAGACCTTGTTGCATATCCTCCACATCACTTCCCTAATCCCTTCTCCTCCATACTTTATCGCTTCGTTCTCCATACCATCCTCTCCTGTGGCCTTGTTTCTTTTCAGTCTATCTATCGCCTCATTCACTTCTTCTCTTGTTATTTCGTTCGCTTCCTCCGTTTCTCCCTGGACTGTCTTTCTATTTTCCCCTTTGATCCTATTTTGTTCTCCCCCTAACAGACCCTTAAAATAATCCGTCCATTCATCCATTTCTATTTCTTCATTCACGCCCTTCCTTCCTCCTCTTTCCCTGTTTATCACATCCCAGACCCTACCTTCTTTGATTGCTTTTTCTAGTTCTTCCTTGTATTTCTCCTTTCCCCTTTGCTTTTTCCCTTCCAGCATCTTCTCATGTTCTCTTTTTCTCCTGTTGTACTCCGCCTTCTCTATTTCTCCTTTCCTCCATTTTATTACAGACTCTTTCATTCTCTCCTTACTCTCCCTGCATTCCTCGTCCCACCATCCTCTCTTTCCCTCTTCTCTTCCTTCTTTTGTACCTACCTCATTCTTCACCTTCTCAATCGACCGTTTCAACCTTTTAATTAACGAGTCTACCCCCTCCTCCTTTTCATATCTAACATTCTCCTTTTCCATCTTCTGTTCAAACACTTTTAATTTATCTACCCCCCAGACTCCCATTTTCGTGTCCCTTTCCCCCCCTCTTTCCTTTCTCCCTCTTCCACGCTTATGGACGCCACCTTTCAGTGTAGCTATTACTGGGAAGTGTTCTGACCCTATCTCATTCCCTACATTCATACTGCATATCATATTACTCATTCTTTCTTCTGCCAAGATGTAGTCTATTATTGTTTCTCCCTTACCTATAAATGTAATCTCTCCTTTCTCATCTCCTTTCATGTTGCCATTACATATAAACCATCCGGTTTCTCCTATTATGTCTAGTAACTTCCTCCCCTCCCGGTCTATCTCCCTATGTTTGGAGCTCCTCATATATGCCTCCTTTTCTTCATCCCAAATCCCTCCCCCTTGCTCGCCAGTCCAGGCATTTAAGTCACCTCCTATCAAAACCAATTCTTCCTTCTTTTCCTCCATCCACCTCCTTATTACTCTCCAACCTTCCTCTTCCCCTCTTCTTCTATATACACAAACCACCGCTATTTTGACTTTCCCTATTATAATCCTTCTTACCATTGTTCCCTCCTTTTCTTCTCTGTCCTGCTCTGTTTTACCTTTTACTGCCCATTCTTTTCTCACCCCTGATACCATGCCGCCCATTCCTCTACCTTTAACGTGTTCCTTCCTTGCCTCTTGCATTGTCCACACATACCCTTTAGGTAACAACCTTTTCATCCCCTTCCAATCCTTCTCATCCGCCCAGGTTTCACTCATCATAATCACGTCCCACTTTTCTAACTCCCGCCAGAAACCTTCATTCTTGTTCTTCAAGCCTGACACATTCCAGAAAGCTATTTTCACTTTTTTCTCCTCCCTTCCCTCCTCTATCCTCCTTACTTTTCTTCCGCCTTGCTTTTTGGAAACCCCCCTGTTTGCTCTCTAGCCTCTTTTGAATCTTCCTTTCTTCTATCTTTCTCAATTCTTTTTCCCTTTTTCCTTATTTCTTCTACTTCCTCGTCCCAGACCCACTCCTCCCCATTTATCCATAGTCTGTCTCGCCCTATCCATACCATGCATCCCTTTTTCCTCTCTATCCATGCTCTCTGTTCTATTTGCCATCTCCTTTTCCTCTCCCTCCAAGTCAAATCCTCTTCAATTCTCTCCCTTCTTCCTTTCAATAATTTTTTGTTCTCCATAATTTTCTTTTTCTCCTCCTCACTCCCTACTTTTACTACAAACATTCCTTCTTTTCCTTCCTTCGTCATTCCTAATCTCTTAACTCCTTCTACCCTTACCCGAATTCCAATATCTCTCAGCAGATTTTTGATTTCAATTTCCCCTGTTTCACTCTCTATTTTCAATCCCTTGACTACTATGTTATTTTTTCTCTTCGCCCTTTCTTCCCCTTCCAATCTTCTTTCGATCTCACTCAGTCTCTTCTTCATTCTTTCATTGTCATTTTGCACGTTATCACTCCCTTCTACTTTTTCCGCACTTTCTGTTCCCTTCCCCATATGCTCATTCCTAACTTCTAATTTGCTTACCCGTTCTTCCAGTTGTTTTATCTCCCTATTTGTCTGTTCGTCAATCTCTCTCTGTCTATTCTCTATGGCCTCTAGTTTACCCCATACCTTGTCTTTCTCCTCTTTCCAGAGTTTATCCCACTCTTCCCACTTTTCTCTTACTTTTCTCACTTCCCCCCTAACTTCTTTCCCCTGCCTATTCATATCTTCCAGACTCTTCCTTGTTTCCTCTCTAAACCCTTTTATGAGGGCTGCTAGCTTCTCAAATATCCCCCCATCCTCCCTATCTCTGTCTGGAGTTTTTCGTTTCATCTTCACTTTCTTGTTATCCTTGTCCCTTTCCGGATCATCTTCCCCTTCCTCTCTCTTCCTTTTATCTTCCCCTTCACTGCTAGTTACGTTCCCCTTTTTGTGCCATTCATCCAGACTCCTATTCGAGCCCGCGCTACCTAGCCTGTTGAGGCGCTGTAGGTTTGATGGTCTCCCGCGTTTCTGGCTCGTGCCTGAACCCCTTCTCTCAGCTGATCCGACCCTGGTCGGTGTCTCGAACGTCTCGTCATCGCTACTGTCATATTCTCCCTTCTCCCCACTAACCGCGCTCAAAACCTCGTCCGCTCTTGCTTCTTCCTCTCCCTGCCCTCTGGCGCCCGTTTGCGGGCTTCTTACCATCGGCATCCCAGTATCCAACCTTACCCACTGTTCCACGACGCTACCCTCTCTTCACCTGCCTACCTCTTGCCCCCCTTCACGACAACTATTTTCTACACCTAACCTCAAAACAAAATTTGCACGTTTCAACTTTCCTTTCTCACACCCTATTTCCACACTTTACACACTTGCCTTCACTCACCCTTCTTCCTTTACCCCTGCTCTCCGCACTCACTGCCCTTTCTGCACCCCCACACGCTGATTCCCTTCACCAAAGCCAAAAAACGCAACACTTGACACAAACGAGTTCTCTCACGATCGGTACCGAAAACGGAAGCCAAAATAATTGTATATAAAAAATAGAAAAAATGCAGATTTAAAAAAAAACGAAAAAAAAGAGAAAAAAAGAAAAAAAAGAAAAAAAAGAGAAAAAAAGAAAAAAAAAGACAAAGCACAAAAAGTGACAAAAAGATAAAGAAAAAATAATTGAAAAAAAGTGTAAAGAGACAAAACAGACAAAGCACAAAAAGAGAGAGAAAAAAAGTAGAGGAAATGATGACAAGAAAAATGCATACAATAAATTCTTTAAGAATCCAGAAAAAGTCTTCAAATTGTATCAGGATGCTATGATTTTAAAATGTATTAGAGTATTTTATAGGGTTTTCTAGCATCTACTATTAGGAAAAGAATCTCAAGCCGAATCTTTAACATGGAGGTGCAAAACATTGGTTGAAATTAGGCAAAAAATCCTTGGAATTGTCAATATTATAAACAAAGATCATTTCTCCCTTTAACTTTGATAGAAAAGAAATAACTCTCTTCGTCATAATCTTGTTGAGTTTTTATTTAGGAAACCTCACAACTATTTAACATAAAATGAAATTACCCGAAACTAATATTTATTGTATGCTGTTGATTCTTTGTCATTATTTCCTTATGTATAGGGTTATCGGTAAAATGGTTGTCCATCCCATAATGATTGGCCATGTTTTCGAAATGTAAATACATCAGGAAATAGTGAAATATAAAACTATGCTAATAAACAATACAGGATTAATGTCGACATATTCTGCCTAGTTATTATTAATAGTTTTATTTGCCACTATTCCTCAATACATGCACTTTGAACATGGCCAATCATTGTTTGAAAGGGTGTGCGGCAACAATTATAACTATAATGCTATTAACTACAGAAAATTAGAAGAATATCTTTCAAAAGATTCGACAAAAAGCGACAATAATGATAAAAAAAGGAAAGTGAAAGAAAAAAAAGAAAAGGATACAGAAAAAAAAATTGTATATAAAAAACGGAAAAAATGCAGATTTAAAAAAAAGAAAAAAAAAGAGAAAAAAAAGAAAAAAAAAGAAAAAAAAGAGAAAAAAAGGCAAAGCACAAAAAGAGAGACAAAAAAATAAAGGAAATGATGAAAAGAATAATGCATACAATGAATTATTTAAGAATCCAGAAAAAGACTTCAAATTTTATCAGAATGCTATGATTTTAAAATGTATTATAGTATTTTATAGGGTTTTGTAGCATCTACTATTAGGAAAAGAATCTCAAGTCGAATCTTCAACATGGACCCTGGCGGACCGGCCGAACGCAAACATTACGCTACAGCGTAACGGTAAAGTAATGGTAAAGTAATGGTAAAGTAATGGTAAAGTAATATGGCATTATAATTAATAAAGAAAACAAAATTAATGTGTAAATTGTTGCAATTATAATAAAACGTTAAAATTTACATTAAATGGTCAGGCCCGACTGCAATGACAGTCACTATGTTTTTTTATTTTTTAACGCTGCAAAAGCAACTTGTTGCAGTTACGGCATGGCCATTTAACGTAAATTTCAACGTTTTATTATAACTGCAACAGTTTACATATTAATTTTGTTTCTTTTATCAATTATAATGCCATATTACTTTACCATTACTTTACCATTACTTTACCGTTACGCTGTAGCGTAATGTTTGCGTTCGGTCGGTCCGCCAGGGGAGGTGCAAAACATTGGCTGAAATTAAGAAAAAAAGTCCTTGGAATTGTCAATTTTATAAACAAAGATCATTTCTCCCTTTAACTTTGATAGAAAAAGAAATAACTCTCTTTGTCATAATCTTGTTGAGTTTTTATTTAGGAAACCTCACAACCATTTAACATGAAATGAAATTACCCGAAACTAATATTTATTGTATACTGTAGATTCATTGTCATTATTTTCTTATTCACAGGGTTATTGGTAAAATGGTTGTCCGTCCCATAATGATTGGCCATGTTTTCTAAATGTAAATACATTAGGAAATAGTGAAATATCAAGCTATGCTAGTAAATAGCGCAGGATTGTTACTAAAATATTCTGTCTATTTATTAACAATTTTTCTCTCCCACTACTTCTTAATATATACATCTTAAACGTAGTCAATCATTAGTTGAGAGGGAGAGTGGCAACAGTTGCAACTATAATGCCATTAACAAACAAAAAAAGTATATACATATATAAGAAAGAGACAAAAAAGACAACATCAGTAATAAAAAAGAAATTGAATGAATAAAAGCAAGGAAAATGTAATGGAAGGCAAAAAATGAAAATTACAATTATATTTTAAGAGTCAAAAATTTAGTGGAACTTTTTTAAGGTCTTACTGCTTCAATGTTCAAACCTGGTGGTCTAGGTGTTGAAATCACATCTTCTTCAGAGAAGTGGGGTTAAGAATTGAAAAACCTGTATGGCTTTTGAAAGATATAACTGTTTCGATATTTGAACCATGTAGTCTAGGTTATGAAATCACATCTTCCTCAGCAAAGTAGGGTTTGGAACTGAAAATTGAGAAACCCGTGTGCTTTTTCAAAAGTCTTACTGCTTCAATGTTTAAACCTGGTGGTCTAGGTGTTGAAATCACATCTTCCTCAGAGAAGTGGGGTTAGGATCTGAAAATTGAGAAATCCATGTGCTTTTTCAAAAGTCTTACTGCTTTAATGTTTGAACCTGGTGGTCTAGGTGTTGAAATCACATCTTCCTCCGAGAAGTGGGGTTAAGAATTGAAAATTGAAAAACCTGTATGGTTTTTGAAACGTATAACTGTTTTGATGTTTGAACCTGGTAGTTTAGGTTTTGAAATCACATCTTCCTCAGGGAAGTAGGGTTAGGAACTGAAAATTGAATAACCTGTATGGTTTTTGAAAGGCGTAACTGGTTTTTGGTCATCGTTGTTGTGTTTGTTGAATTTATCAGCAGCATCTAGGAAGGCGCTGAATTTGATTATCGTTCTCCTCTTCTCATTTTGACATCGTTAATATCCTTGATGAAAGAATATCCATCCTTTTTACTGAAAGAATCTTCATTCTGGTTGAATCAATGTTGTCCATCTCGCCTCTAAGCAGTGGTTTGAGCGTTTGATCCATTTGTGAATATTCAGTAATGGCGTAAGTAAATTTATTTTCTACTTAGCATAATGGAAACTTATATTTATTGTTGATCGCTTGCCGATGACTGTAGGAATTTTGTATTTCTAAAAATACTCAAATAATACGTTTCACTGAAGAATATACGTTCAAAAGTTGAAACATCATTGAATACAGTACAAGTCCGATAAGTTGCCGCCCGATAAGTTCTCACTTTCCTTAAAACGTCATCACACGCATGGCACGCACACTAATTGGGGTTCTCCTACTACGTGTGCAATATTTGCTTATGATGTGCGCATCATTCTTACGCATGCGCGCACCCAATATCGTGCTTTCAGAAGGGGCATCCGATAAGTCCGCAATTCCTGGAATTTTCCATCCCTAAAGCCCCGAAATTAGAAACTTATCGGACTTCTATACTGTAAGTACTAATTTTTGAAAAATATTCGGAGAAAATAGTCTCAAGCAAACTATCTCATGCATTTTCTCAGTCAATATTAAACAATACTAATTGAGTTGTGTGATTTTACAGCTGTTGAAGTATCCCTTGTTTTTATGATTGGATGAAAATTGATCTTATTTCGAAATCGTGAGTCTTCATTATCAACTACCTCATGGGAAGATCTGTGCATCAACGTTCTGACGATACTATCCAAGAAAACCATAGAGCACAGCGAACAAAATATAG
>CAKNXH010055800.1:32669-102044 GCA_932178445.1 Andricus quercusramuli | reverse complement strand
TCACACGAAGAAATTTTGGCTTTATTTTATTTTAAATATTCTTTAACCCTTCGTTTTCTACTTGTAATCAGATGTTTTTTTTTTATTTTTGTGAATAAATTTATTTTATTTGGTTTAAATGTAATGCTAATCTCTTTTTATTTATCATACCATTCCTTTAGAAAATAAGTTTTTTATGATTCATATTCAAATATTAACAGAAACTCATTAATATTCAGTTCTTAGTTAAAATCATTTAAAGTATAAGCCTAGGTTTGAATTACTAGAAATGACGTCAGAGATCTCCCTTTTCACAGGAATTTTTATCTCCAGACATGGGTGTAAACAAACGCTAGACACACATGCACGTGCTTACATCAGCTATAGTTATCAGAGATTGGGGAGGGGGTATTTACATGGGGGGGTGACGCCTTTCACGTGGTTCACATATGCCCCCCCCCCCATCCCGGGAAGGGGTCACTGACCTCGCGACGTAGTGGTGGGAGTAGGCGCCAGTCTAGACATACGGCCGAGGAGTGGGGGTAGACTGGCGGCCGCCCTATAGTTGGCCCTTACTACTGGCGAAACATGAAATCATTTGTGTACAAAGTATGAACTTCAAGCATGGAAGTAATGATAAGAGAAAAGACCGTTGAAGTTAGTGGAAAAAATAAAAAATATTCAATGAAGTAATTGACTTATCTTAATTCTGCATGTATTATTTCAGTGATAGACCTCCATCATGCTCACATCTGTAGTTATGACTTCTTTTCTCAAAAACTGTACCTCACAGGTGTAAAAACGTCAAATGCGAAAAATGAATTGTTTTTCCTATTTTATAAGAAAACTATTGTTTTTATGTGAAATAGAAGGATAACATTTTTTGTGGAGAAATAAATTGTACACATTTTTCTACAAATTCTCAATTTCACTAAAATGAGCTGTTTCCGAAATAAACGCAAAAAACACATAATGGCTGCTATTGTTTATTATAAAATGTTTAGCCATTGTTTAATCGATTTAAATTTTTCATATAATCATTAACAGCCTATGGAGAAGAGTAGGCCTGGCCTATATGGTCCAGCAGCGGAAAAGTTCTTCGTGTCTCTAAGGGTCGCAAAACTCCTTGAAGCAGATGATATTGTCAGTATCTTCTTTCAACTCTAGTGTTTTCGGGATCTTGTACGCCTCTCTCCAAAAAGTCTCTACCTCCTTGGGCTTGGGTGGAATTCTTACCAAAACAGGGTGATCGCTGAAGAGTCACGATGGGTGAGCGAGAAACTGTTGGTTCTCCGTGATCCACCTCTCCCTCTTCTGTATGCTCCTCCTTGCGTCAGATAAGAGCCGTATTTTGTCAATAATATGCTGCTTGATTGTCCGTAGCTTTGACTTGTTTAGTGTGTGATTCAAGATCCTCAGTTCTTGGGCAAACGTTCGAACCCTTTCCGTGAACGGTCTACCAGATGTTATGTAGTCAATCACATATTGAACACGGGACGCATTCTGTCTTGCCCATCCAATCTTCTTGTTCAGATGATGCAAGCGTCTTTTCGTCTTTTGATCCATCGTCGGTTTTAGCCTTCGATTTGAATCAGCCAGAGCCCACGCAGCACTATAAACTGAGCAACTGATGGTCCGGAGGCTGGACTTTTGCGAGATATGGCCACGAAGGGAGGCATTCATTCCAGCCAGATCTTGGGGCTTAAGAGGAACTTGCATGTTGATGTACCTCCTTGTACTGAAATTGCGATCATCTTTCAGAAGGTGCCTGCTTTCTGCGGTTGGTCTTAATGTCGCTATACATATATATATATTCATTTATTTAGGAAAGAAACGGGCTTGCGCCCTTTTATACAGTGAAAAAAAAGATAGAATTCAAGTAATATATATAAAAAAAAGAAAAGAAAAAATAGTCTAAGCTAAAATAGTATATCATCTCATTGACTGCATTATTGCCTACAAATTTGAACGTAGATGTAAAGAAAATATGAGTTGGTTGTGTAGCTAGCATAGATTCTATTATGCCGTGCTATTTTCCATGAAGCAGAGCTTGTCGAAAGCTCAACTGAGAAATATCGAAAAAATCTATTTAGTCAGAAAATAAATTAGCATTCCTACATAGTCTAGAGATTACAGCGCTGCGACCATAGTTTGTTCGATGATCAGTCGTTTTGAACAATATCTTATTACGCAGTTCTTTAGCAGGCGCATGGAGAGAAATCTCAGCTAACAACGACGGACAATCAATGCTACCGTTTAGGATATTATAGAAAAAACTGAGATCGGCGAACTCGAACCTAACACTAATCTCAGTAATGTTGAGTAGCGATCTAATCGTACTATAATCATGTTCGAATCTACTCATTGGCATTCCTAATTGTCTTGCTGCAAAACGCAGAAAACGATTCTGAACTCTTTCTAGCCTGATTTTACTTATCATATATTGCGGAGACCAAATAACCGACGCATACTCTAGATGTGGTCTGACCATAGGTCAGTACAAAACCTTTAGTATGACCACATTATGAAATTTAGAGGCATTTCTTGAGACAAACCCCAGAGATCTAATTGCCTTATTGATTGCGTGGGTGATCTGGTCTTCATAAGATAAGTTTTCTTGGAGGTGAATACCCAGGTCTATCACCCTTGAAACCCTCTGCAATCTACAACCAGCAATTGTGTAGTTATACTTGAAACTAGCTCTCCTTCTTGTTAAGGTTATTACCGAACATTTCTTAATATTGAAAGGCATCCCATTCTTACTGCACCAGGCTTGGAGACGGTCTAAATCGTCTTGCAAGTCAATGCAGTCCGAGTGGGATTGTATTTCTTTATAGAGTTTGAAGTCGTCTGCAAACAGTAGAAATAAGCATGCTTCGATCACTGTGTATACGTCGTTAATGTGTAGTAAAAACAATAGAGGGCCAAGGTGAGAGCCCTGAGGCACACCGGAAGTTGCATGAAACGCTTCCGAATAATGTTCATTTACTCTTGCTATTTGAAATCTATTACTGAGATAACTCGTAAACCAAGAGAACATATTATTCGTAATGCCCAGTGCTCTGAGTTTTGCCACAAGAATCGTATGGTCAACTTTATCGAATGCCTTTGAAAAGTCTGTATATACCGAATCTACTTGGATACCAGCGTCTACTTTTTCAATCAAAAAATTTGTGTACACACTAAGATTCGTGATCGTTGACCTCCCCCTAACTACCCTCTTACATCATTACGGTTAACGTCTTTATAAATTGGTACAATAATACCGTTCTTCCATAATGCTGGAAAATAACCTTGAGCAATCGATTTATTAAAAATAATATAAAGTGGTTCAATTACAGGGAGGAGGCACGCCTTCAGGAAGGAGGCAGGTATACCATCCGGGCCAGCACCTTCGCTAATATCTAGTTTAAAAAGCTTGAGTTTGATTTCCTCTTTGTTAATACATGTGTAAAGAAAATCAATGGACTCCTTGATCTGAAGTAACACAGGTTGCACATCAGAGTCTGTGGCGGCGGAATAGACTGACATAAAATGTTGCGCAAATAGATTAGCTATATCCTCATCAGAATCAGCTAGTTCATCACCCAGAAACATTTTATTTGGCATATCTTTATTCTTACTAATAGAATTGACGTAGGACCAAAATTTTTTTGGGTTTTCTATGAGGGTTCTTTCAGTATCTCTAATTTAATCATCATACTGTTGATCAGATAATAATTTATTACATGTAGATCTTATCGAGGAAAAACGCAAATAATCATCTAGTACGCGCGTGCGTTTATAAGTGGCGTGCGCTGCTTTCTTGTTAATTACTAAGTCAATCAGGTTCCGATTGTACCACGAAGGGAAGCTAGAGGATTTAGGATTTTTGACAGGGACAAATGAGTCGATCGCTATATGAAGGTGGTAGTATAGAAAGTCAACTGCTTCATCGATTGTTAGATTATTAAGCTGGCTAACACAATCAATTTCCGCCAGATATGAGCAAATAGCGGGATTATTTGCATTTTTATAATTTCGACGAACATCGCTTATATTCCGTGAAGCCAACAGCGGTATATCGTTTTTTAATTTAATTCTAACAATTAGAGGAGGATGATAGTCATCTACGGGAAGAAGGGATTCAGCGGCCACCTCGACTGAAACTGAGCTATAGTTTGTTAGTGTTAAGTCGAGCAAGGAACCATGAGCGTTAATATTGTTATTAATTTGTAGAAGGTTTAAAAAGTCAAGAGTATCTGAAACTGTATTTGTAATGTCAACGTGCACCTGCGTCGAACCAACCCTTGGGATGCAGCTAGGTCCCAGATCAGGATTATTATTCCAACAAGCATAAGGCATGTTAAAATCACCGCAAACTGTGAATGTGGCATCTGGAAATAAGTTTGAAGTTTCTTCTAAAATTTTGCAAAAATCTGTATATTTACCAATACTAGCATTAGGTGGGATGTAAAAAGCTCCCAAAATGTGGATAATAGTGTTAAATTTCATTTTCACCACAATGTGCTCTACTGTATCGACATTTGTGGGAATACTGACACAGCTCAGTTTACACTGAGTGGCCACTAAAACCCCACCACCCCGTTTGCCATCGTTGGTTCTCACATTACGATCAAACCTAAAAATATCGAATCCAGTAAGGCCTAGCTCAGTAGATTTTATATTATTGTGCAACCAGGTTTCTGTTAAAACAAGAACATTACAAGAGAGTTCAGGAACTGATCTACGTAAAGCATGGAGCTTAGTTCTAACGGCTCTGTCATTCTGGTAATATACTGATGAAGATACATGATTATGCCGATCACCAATACAACTAAGAGAAGAATTAATTAATTTATCGTGTGAGTGCGCATACGTTACTCGCTTTCCGTTGTCACGATAGATTCTCCCACTACTCTCGATTGATCCCCCACTTTCCTCAGCACCGGGGTCCCTTGAGGAAACACTAACTTTAGGTCTGTTTCCCCTTCCTTCTGACGTGCTGCAAGAGTAGATTTTAATTCGGCTATTCCCGCCAGCTGTTGTTTTGTCTTGTCGAGAGTGAGCCAGAGGTACTTCAAATTCGGTTCCTTTTTCGATGTTTTTCTTTTCTGGAATGCATGAAGGAGTGCGCGAGCAGACTTCTCTGACTCGCAGACTAGCTTCACTGGTCGGTGATTTAGTGACTGTTGCGAAAACACACCAAGTCTATATGCCTTCATGACATACTTACGATTATCAAGAACAGCACCAGGAAGGAGTTGATTGAGTATAGATTTCGGATCAACGGAATACGGAGGGTCAATAGTCTGCAAAGACGCATGCTCAGGAAGCCCGAAAAGAATAAGATTTCTTTTTCTTGCATTTCTTTGCTCCAGTTCCACCATGCATTTTGGAAATAAAACCCTATATCATTAACCATGCTAGAATCAGTACACTTGTTTTGTAAATCTTTCACAGTACCTTCCACAGATTCAGTTCTAGCTGACAGCTGACTGACAGTATTGTCAGTTGAGTCAATCCTCGCAATGGCGTTGTTGATTTCGGTAGAAAGGTTGTCAAATTTGGCTGTAAGAATGCCCACGGAATGGGACACCTCTTCGATTTGTGGTTTGAACCCGGCCAGAGCCTTATTTATAATTCGCTCAATATCCTGAACAGTAGCGGCTCCTGTGGAATCCGTCATCGCCGGAGATTTGCCACGAGGAGCACAGCACTTGGCAAACACACCCTTGTCCAATGTTCTTAATCTACCAGCACAAGATTGGTGATGAGGAGTATTGCACCTCAGGCAGAGCTTTGCATCTATCACTTTGCTTTTACATCCATAACAGAGTTCATCACCCTGACTCATAATGTAATGATAACACTTTCATATACGGAATTCCTCCTTAGAGATTATGTTAATTCACAAATTAACCTCCTGATTGCTAACACTGTAATATTTATGTCATGCTAGCGCAAATGCGATACCGTCAGAGTGTAATAAAATATTGTTGTCATTTATTCCAACCAGGTAAGTCACAAACATGAAATAAACTAAAAACTTGTAAGGAGCACACGCGACGAGTCAATCTATATGGCAGAATATATATATATATATATATATATATTCGGTTTCGGTTTCGATTCCTTTGGACTAGAGCCAAAGGGCCTATGACAAAGCCACCGAACGCGTCCTCGGGTTGCGGATAGAGGGTCCCTGTACCAAGGGCTTCTGCTGAATATGGTTACAATAATTAATAAGCTGCTTGATCAAGCTGCAGCCGAAGATGAAGCTACATTAAGACAAACCGCAGACAGTAAGCACCTTCTGAAAGATGATTGCAATTTCAGTACAGGAAGGAACATCAACATCCAAGTTCCTCTTAAGCACCAAGATCTGGCTGGAATGGATGCCTCCCTTCGTGGAGATACCGCGCAAGAGTCCGACCTCTGGACCATCAATTGCTCAGTTCATGGTGCTGCGAGAATTTTGGCTGATTCAAATCGAAGGCTAAAACCGACGATGGATCAAGAGACCAAAAGACACTTGCATCAACTGAACAAGAAAATTTGATGGGAAAGACAGAACGCGTCCCATGTTCAATGTGTACTTGACTACATAACATCTGGTAGGCCGTTTACGGAAAGGGTTCAAAAGTTCGCCCAAGAACTGAGGATCTTGAATCATAAACGAAACAAGTCAAAGCTGCTGACAATCAAGCAGCATATTATTGACGAAGTACGGCTGTTATCTAATGCAAGCAGGAAAATACAGAAGAGGGAGAGATGGATC
This sequence comes from Andricus quercusramuli, assembly GCA_932178445.1. Classification (NCBI taxonomy): domain Eukaryota; kingdom Metazoa; phylum Arthropoda; class Insecta; order Hymenoptera; family Cynipidae; genus Andricus; species Andricus quercusramuli. The sequence continues at coordinate 95,305 of CAKNXH010055800.1, read as the reverse complement.
AGGGAAAATCAACAGTTTCTGGCTGACCCATCGCACCTCTTCAGCGATCTCCCTGTTTCTGTAAAAAATTCGCCCAAGGAGGTAGAGACTTTATAGAGAGAGGTATGCAAAATCTCGAAAACACTGGAGTTGAAACAAGATACTTCCAATATCATCCGCTTGAAGGAGTATTGCGAAAACCTTATCAAATCTGAGGAGGAATGTCCATCAGTTACTGCCGAAGAGATGAAAAAAGCACTTAGAGGCACGAAGAACTTTTCAACTGCATCACCAATTCCGCATATTCACCTTATATTTAAAGTCGGAGACGCCCATTCCGCAGTGGCTGGTGTTAGGACGCACTATACTCCTGCCAAAAAAAGGCAATTTGTCCAACCCAGAGAATTACAGGCCAATAACATGTTTGAACACACTGTATAAGATTTTTACAGCTGTCCTAAACAACAGAATTGTTCGACGAATTAAGACTGTATGGCGAGAGATGTACGAACAACGTGGTTCGAAAAAAGGTGTAGCAGGCTGTCGAAAGAACCTGCTAATTGACATGTGTGTCTGTAAAGTCGCTGCAGCCTATCAGCGCGTCCTCTCAGTGGCCTGGATTGACTACCAGAAAGCTTTCAATTCAACCACTCATAGACTTATCATCTGTCTTTTCGAAAACTTGAAGGTAAATCCACACATAGTGAGATGCATAGGGAGATTGATGCCTCTTTGGAGAACTAGATTTACTATCTCATCTAGAAATTATCGACTGATAACGAACAACGTCACCTTCCAGAGGGGCGTCTTTCAAGGTGATACAATGAGCCCTTTGCTTTTCTGCATCACACTTCGGCCTCTATCTCTCGCACTCCAAAAATCTCCTGGATACCTCTGTGGCGACACTAATCAGCGTGAGCATAAGGTCACTCATGTATTTTATATGGACGACCTGAAGATATATGCCGCTGGTAAAAGCAAACTTCAAACTACTATGAATATCGTAAAGAATTACACAGGAGAGTTTGGAATAGACTTTGGTTTGGACAAGTGTACCAAAATTCATCTGAAGAAAGGAAAGATTACTGGCGCTCCAAAGGACCCTGATCTTGTGGAGATAAGCGTTATTTGAGATATTAACACTGGAGAGACCTATGCATACCTGGGCGTGCCTCGAAGCCGCATTCAGGACGTAACATCAGTGAAGGAGTCTCTCCGAAGCAGGTACAAGCATCTTCTTCGACAAATTTGGTCTTTCAATCTGTCGGCGTTGAACAAGGTATCTGCGACTTACAAGCTTGTCGTCTTGGTTCTACTCTACTCGTTACGGGTGGTTCAATGGACGAAGAACGAGCTTAAGGCCCTTGATGTCACCACGCGTAAGATCATGCATATGCATAAAAGCTTGCATATCAATTCGTCAGTTCCGCGATTATACATTTCACGCCGTCAAGGCGGACGCGGACTTCTGAATCTCCAATGTCTTCATAACCGAATTGTTCTAAGTACAGCTTACATCGTTGCGAATGGCAGAGATCCTCTCATAACGATGGTCAGAAACCACGAGATGATTGGCGAAGGAGCGTTCCTTTACAAAGTCGCGGAGCAAGCTGCCGAGACCCTTGGCCTGAATTTCAACATCAGAAGTGAGGAAAGTGCATTACTCCATCTAGATGCTTCACGTCTAAAAGCCAAAGTAAAGAAAGAAGAGGTTAGAAAATTTCACCAAGAGCTACTCGACAAGCATATGCACGGAAACTTTCACAGAAATGTAGAAAAACAGTCCTCGTCAAAGGAGCAAACTTTTGCTTTCCTCAAATCATCAGGGCTCAATTCAGGTACAGAGGAATTCATTTTCGCATGCCAGGACGGTGTAATCTCCACCTTAGCATACCGCGCCCGCATTTTATGTCAAGAAGTTCCCAGTGATAGGTGCAGAGCATGTCATGCACACGCTGAGTACTTAGAACACATACTATTGGGGTGTCCGCCCCACGCAGGAACAACGTATATCTATAGACATAATGCAGCCCTGAGAGTACTTTATCACGACCTTTGTCGCTCTTACGGTGTTGGTCGCGACCCTGCCCTGCCGAACGCTCCAAGGGATATAGAGTCAATTGTCCGAAACGGGAAGTGCCAGATTTTCTGGAACTACGATTTTCGGGCAGCAGTCTCCGTTGCGCACTCGAGGCCTGACATTGTTCTCCAAGTCTTCGAGAAACGAACGATATTCATGATCGAATTCTCGGCTCCGTCCGAATACAACATCACTGCAAAGGAGAAAGAAAAAGAGGAGAGGTAACAATACCTTAAAAGAGAGCTGCAACCACTGTACCCAAAATATTCGGTACGAGTAATTGTCCTTGTGACAGGTGCTCTCGGAGGTGCTAAATTATCACTGGTTTGTAACCTTAAAGCCATACCCGCGTGCTAGCACTAGCGAGATGGATGCAGAAAGCTGCCATCCTTGGGACGCGTCGTGCTCCCAAGACGCACGAGGGTTCCGCCGGTCTTTCGTTGGGATTTCGTCGTGCCCTGTGACCACCCATCTCGCGGTTGCGAGACTTGGCCATAGGTGTGATTTACCGCGGTTCTACTGGGGGCTATTGACATTTTTTAGTTGGCGGTTGCCCTTAGTGGGACCCTGCGGTGGTTGTTCAACTATTTTTTTAAATCATATATATATATATATATATATATATGTGAATTATATATTCCTAAGCTCACGTCTACAAAAGAAACAATGATTTGACTCTCATGGCCAGTCGATGGCTGATGAAACTTTCGAAGGTCTCTCAGAAGATCCACATGATCTTAGTAGCGATTGCGAATGCAAATCGTCAGTCTGATCGAAATAATAATAATTTAAAAAAAGAGTATAGAAGTATAAGCGATAGGGATAAACTCAAAGCACAAACTAAGGCACCTGAAAAGCTTACTCGAAATGCTGATATGATAATACCAGACATTGGATTGGCCTGCCTGAGCTAATTGCATATCAGAAATATTTGACAAAAGCTCAGATTGCAATAACTGTTTTTAATTTTAAAGATTTCGGGAAAGGGAGAGATAAGGCTATTTACGAGTGTAGTTTGGAAATAAGAAGTACATGTAGTGAGAGCGACCACAATATTTATTGACTTTATGAAGGTAATTTGAATTTCCATCATAGTGCTATACTGAATTTAATCGGGGCTGGCGCAGCACAGAAGTTTTGTATACCGTGTAATAAGGCTTACTTTCGACAAACTGATCACAGGTACACAATGAAATGTGACGCTTGCTTTAGTTCTCCATCATGTAAAGTCAATGCTGACATGAATAAAAAAAAATGATAATATTAAATGTGAGGATTGTCAACGGTATTTTTATGGAGTCGAATGTTTCAGGAAACGTTACTTTCTAATTCACGTTCTACAGGTAAAATTATTTTCTCAGTATTGCAAATCTGCAATTGCTGTTCAAAGTTAGTTAACTCTGAGAAAACCAATAAAGGGGAGGTACATAAATGTGGCTTCTCTGATTGCGCAACGTGTAAGAAACTTTGTGCAATCAATCATTTTTGTTTTATGACATCCCTAGAAGTTAAAAAAGATAAATGAGGACAGCGGAAAACTAAAAAAGTGTTTACATTTTCTATGACTTCGAAACACAGCAATGTGAAGAAGTCGAAGGTGACGAATCAACAAATATTCACAAACGTAATTTGTGTGCAGCGCAGCAGGTTTGTGAAGTTTGTATGAACGGTCCTGATACCAACGTAAAATGTCAATGGTGTGGTGTGCGCCAGTATATTTTTGATAAGGATCCTGTGGCTCAGTTCGCTGAGTTCGCTATTCGTGATTTGAAGCATTTTGATGAGACCATTTGCATGGCACATAATGAAAAAGGTTTCAATGCGCAATTCATCTTAGAGAACTCATTAAGAATGAAGGTACTAATGAACCGCCAGAGCTTATTTTGAATGCTATTAGCGTAATTTTTCTAAAAGTAAAAAAAACACGATTTATTGATACCCTTAATTATCTGCATACGCCATTAAGTGCTATACCAGCAGCCTTCGGTTTGGAAGAGGCAAAGAAAGGTACATTTCCGCACCTCTTAAATACGCCGCAGAATGAGTCATATGTAGGTATATTACCAGCTGCACATTTTTACTCCCCAGATACGATGTCCGTAGAGGACGTAAAGAATTTGACAAGTGGTATGAAGAATTTAATGAAACTCACTACATTTTTAATTTTAAACGTGAAATTAGATCGTACTGTATAAATAACGTTGATATTATCCGCACTGCTTGTCTAGCTTTCCGAGAATTATTCATCAAGGTAACTAATGTTGATCCTTTTGTCGAAAGTGTCACCATTGCATCAGCTTGCTTAGTAGTCTTTAAGAAAAATGATTTAAAGGCCGACATAATAGGTGTCCTACCAACTGAGGGTTATAGGTTAACAAATAAACTGTCAAAAAAGGCTATCGAGTGGCTTTTGTCTATAGAGCGTGAATTAGGCTTAGAAAGCATTCATGCTGGCCAAACCCTAGAATGCCGACTACCTGAAGGTGGATTAGTTGACGGCTATTATGAGGATACGTTGTTACTGGCACCGTTGTCCACGGTGTAATTAGACTAATCGTTATAAAAGATCAGGCTTCGGTAAAAATTCTGAAAGCATGAGTGATCGTTTCAAGCGTACACGGGCCGAAACTGAACGACTTCGAGAAAAGGGTTACGAAGTAGTTGAGATGTGGGAGTGTGACTTTGATAGTTGAAAATCCAGAGATCCTGAATTAAGAGAGTTCTCAAAAAACCATCCACTTCTTATGCGCGGTACTCTTAATCCTGGCGATGCTTTCTGCGGGGGAAGAACAGGAAATACATTTTCCTATTATAGGGCAAGAGACAATATAAAAATCTCTTACCTGGATGTTTGCTCCTTATATCCGTCTGTGTCAAAATATGGAAAATTCCCCATAGGTCACATCAACATCTGACTGCTGCATCTCCAAATCGTGTCTACTACAGCTTCTACATGCCTTTCAACTGCATTGTAGAAAATTCAGCTAACCTAATTATCTGTGATTTTATGGGATTCAGGGTGACTTTCATACAGTTTTATTAGATTTTCAAATCTCTCACGAACACTTTCCCACTCTTCCTTTTCGGATCAAACTCTACATTTACAAAATTGTTGTAAGCTTCGTGTATATTTACATCGGATTCTTCCCTTTTCTTCTTCTTAAGTTCACTTAGAACTTCTGTTGGTTTAGCACTGTTCAAGATACTGTCTGCATATATGGTATCACAACGATTTAAAATTATGTCATTTATTTTATTCATATCAGCTTTTAGCTTTTCTGGTGGGATTGACTCTAGAATTTCTCTGTTCAATACATAATCTAATTTCTTGACTTTCAACTCGGACATTAGATATCTTTCAAGAAATATTATTAAAATTTACCTGAACAAATCCAGGATCACCACTTCTTCCTTTATTGTCATTACTCGGTTGTTGTTGAGTGAGCAAGTCTTTTCCAGTCTCGCCATTTCGTTTGTTCGATTCATCATTTGATCCTGATGCAAGCGTTGGATCGTCTACGATTTCACCAGGCTCTGGGTCGTATGGGTCGCCATACGATGGATCCACCAGTTGCAATTCAGGCAGCTTCGTCATCATGGTGATGTTGATTTCCATGAGTGACTTTGCTCATTGGACTTGATCCAACTCTTCATCCGATTTGTAGCTTGTGGTTTCAATCATTGTCGAATTTGCCTTAGCACAGCTGGCTTTCTCCTTATAGAAACTCTCACGCAGTTGCCATTCGTTGGGGATTCGCTCTTAACAACTTTCAGCTTCGGTGGTGCAAGATGACAGTCTCTCTTTCCTTGTTCCAATGATAGGTTCAAACTTCCGAGGTTCAGTGACAACCTTTCAACACAGTTAAGAAGTGATTTTACTGCTTCAGTATTTTTCACTATGGTATTGGTTGCTTTTGATTGCACCGATACCATTCTTTTTGACAGTTCCAAGTTTTCTCTCAACATTTTATAAATATAGTCAATCTTCTGACCGTCCAAAAGCGGAAACTGATTGCGACTTGGCAGAAGTTGTGACTTAGCTTTTATCAACACATGCTTGCCTTTGGTTGAGTCGACACTTGCATGCGAGTACCGCAGTTGAAGATTGCTGAGCTTCGATGTGTCGAACTCCTTACAATCTCCTCCTGAGAAAAGGAAGTACAGCTTTTGGTCTTCTCCTTCCATCACATATAGGTCCTTGCTAACGTGAACACCTTCTAGTCCATACTACTTACAAAATATATCTTTAATTTCGTTCAACGTATCTGTAATATGAATTTTGAATTTTAGAAACTCAATCCTGACTTAACTTGCTTAATACTGCTGATGCTTGATTTCAACCAGAAGAAGACACAACTGTCACTCGAAAAAAAAAAAAATGTTTTCATTTAAAAAAAATTCAATCACCCACTACTTTTAATTCACATTCTTAAGTTTTCAACAACGACATCAACTCTGTTCAACATTTATCCATTTTATTCTTGAAAATGTATTTCACTTTACTAAAATGGCCGATTTGAGATCGTGAAAAATACTGTCGAAATTCTTATAGTGCACTTTGTACATGATAACATGCGATTATTCCATCCACTTCAACAGAGACCAGCATACACGCCCGAACAAAAATGTGACTAAAACGCCTTACTAATGCATGCTCCATTTACTGCGCAATTTTGAACCCTCGAGCGAGCGCGTGTGATCGATCATGTATCCTCGATCATTTTGCCTCTTTCACTCTCTTTCTCTCTCTCACACTCATATGCCTTAAGACGAATAGAGACTTGGAAATATAAGAAATAAATTCAAGAGACTTTAGACGGAAAGCTGAGGGAAGATTAAGAATATTATATATATATATATAATTAAAAAAAAAAGTTAAACAACCACCGCAGGGTACCACTAAGAGCAACTGCCATCTAAAAAGAAAATGTCAATAGCCCCCAGTAGAACCGCGGTAAAATACACCTATGGCCACGTCTCAAATCCGTGAGATGGGTGTTCACAGGGCACGACGAAATCACAACGACAGGCCGGCGGGTTCCTCCTTGTACTGAAATTGCGATCATCTTCCAGAAGTTGCCTGCTTTCTGCGGTTGGTCTTAATGTCGTTTCATCTTCGTCTGCAGCTTTTCCAAGCAGCGGTTGAGGAAGCGCTCGGAGTACATATCCAATTTTTCGGAGGTGGTCGGCTTGATTTCGCAAAGACTGATGCGAAACGTGTTGAAGCACTGGGTGTTTCTGGAACCAAAGAGTATGCATACGCGCCATAAAGCCTCCGCGTACAGGGATAATACTGGCATCGTAGCATTTTAGCACGTCATTCTTAAGTTGATCCGTCCACTCAATGTGGGCGTTTCGCCGGTTCGTCGTCGTGTTTCCATCTAAATTATTTTCAGCAACCCGAACTCTAGGATGATCGGCATTGTGTGCCGATCCATTGTCGGGTGCGCTGCGCGTTCGATCGTTTTGAACCGCATCTAGAAAATTTTTGTGGTTTTTTGGTTACATTGTTGTTCCCACGAGCAGCTAGGGAAAGGGTTCGTCCATCCTTGTAGAGCCCCGCGTGCAAGGATAAGGCTGAAAATCTGAGACGTCGGCCGGTATCCCAGAGTCAACGTTAAAGACACCTGACCCAGGTGCCATGCAGCTTTCGGCACGGTTCTCACACCTTCGCTTAGGGGTTATTCCTTCCGGACCATCCCTGGACAATTGTCCGCGACTGCTTATTAATTATTGTAACCATATTCAGCAGGAACCCTTGGTACGGGGACCCTCTATTCGCAACCCAAGGACGCGTTCGGTGGCTTTGTCATAAGCCTTTCGGTTCTATTCCAAGGGAATCGAAACTATCGAAATATATATAATCGAATATATATATATATATATATATATATATATATATATATATGCGGATAGAGGGTCCCTGTACCAAGACACCAAAATGTTGTATATGCGGTTCAAAACGGTCGAATGCGCAGAGCACCAAACAATGAGTCGGCAAACAATGTCGATCATGCTAGAGTTTGGGGTGCTGAAAATAATGTACATGGAAACACGACGACGAGCCGGTCAAACGCCCACATTGAGTGGATGGATCAACTTAAGAATGACGTGCTAGACTGCTACAATGCCAGCATTATCCCAGTTCGCCAGAAACACTCAGAGCTTCAGCACGTTTCGCATCAGCCTTTGCGAAATCAATCTGACTACCTCCGGAAAAATGGATATGTACGCGGAACGCTTCCCCAACCACTGCTCGACAGAGCCGCAGCCGGATATGAAGCGACATTAAGACTAACCGCAGAAAGTAGACACCTTCTGAAAGATGATTGCAATTTCAGTACAAGGAGGAACATCAACATCCAAGTTCCTCTTAAGCCCCAAGATCTGGCTGGAATGGATGCCTCCCTTCGTGGCCATATCTCGCAAAAGTCCAACCTCGGGACCATCAATTGCTCAGTTTATAGGGCTGCGAGGGCTTTGACTGATTCAAATCGAAGGCTAAAACCGACGATGGATCTAAAGATAAAAAGAAACTTGCATCATCTGAACAAGGAAATTGGATGGGCAAGTACGAATGCCTCCCGTGTTTAATGTGTGATTGACTACATAACTTCCGTCAGTATACAGGCCCGTGGTTTGGCCGCCTTGGGGTCCCTGTAACAAAAAAGACCAGCCCCCCCCCCCCCCTAATCTCCTAATTGTATTTCGAACTAACCATGGTTCTTGGATTAGCGAAATGCCTGTATACCTCGCAGCCATGCCCCTCTGTAAAACTTCAGAGGCATCTTTGCTGTGATGCAAGTTGATCTTTTTGATGGTTAGACAAGGAGCAGTCATTTAGGTCTGCTCCCGATCTTCCTGCGTCTCAACAGGCTCCTCCTGTCCCTGGCCGGTAACCCTAAAGTTGATCTGTCCAAAGTGATAGAAGGGCCTGTTGTTGAGGGCCCAAAGGGCCCTCGTTTTTGACTCAGGAATATACACGACTAGGAGATGCCTAGTGCCTCCTACTGCGTCCCTTTTCTGAGGTTTTTCGTGCCTGACAATTCTTCAGGACGCTGTCATCAGTGAGGGTTTTAATCCCTCCAACCGACGGAGCACCTCAGACGGGTCTTCCGGTTTGCCGAGTTATATAGGTCATATGTACTGCTATGCGAAACAGGTGCGGTTGCGTGCGCAACCTATACGATAAGTGGGGATGCGAGGACCCGCGGCGACGGGACCTTCGTGATTAACAAGGATCACTCGAATCGCCAGTCTGCGCTCAATGGTTCAGGAGAACACTACGTTGGGCATTCGACTCTCCTGGTTACGATTGAGGAATTTTCGCTTTCGTAGGATAGGAGCCGCGTATCGAGCTCAGGTATGAGTTCTTAAGAAGGACTGCAGACAAAAGAGAACTCTATTTCTGATTACCAATTGGGGGAATTAAAATTTAATGGAAAATTACGATATACTTTTAGAAGTCTGCCACTCTCTGAACATATCAGGCATGAAGAAATTTTGAGTCATGCTAGAGATCCTTTGATCGTTCACTCTTCTTCAACTCGTTCCCATACAAGAGCTCAAGAGTGCTGGCATAATCACTCAGAATTGATTCCTTCGAAATGGCAATAAGGAGCTTGTGGATATAAACTATGATTAATTGGTGGTCATCGATTCTCACAACGTGCTCGTTGGTTTTTCAACCCGTTTCCATACAGGAGCTCAACCAGTGAGAACTGAGGAATCATAATCACGGTGAATTACCATAAATTCATGAATAATTTAGACAGAGAAATTGATCACTCCTTTAGGAATTAGTACAATTCCCAGCATAAGATTGTGAGTTTCTCCTTGTCAAAATAGAAGGGACTTTTAAAAGGTAGAGACTCTTTCAATAGGTTTTTATGATGAAAACTATTAGAAAATTCATGGTTCTACAACATGAGAACTAACAAGAGTAAAAGACAAGTGGGTAAATGAGATCGCATTCTGGAGGACAAATCTTGCACTTAAATTTGCACGGAATGTCGCCTCATTTGTAGAATCACTCATAATTTGATCCTCACTTCTTCGTCAGGGAGGGTAAAATTCGTAGGAATCGTATGGAATAAGCTTGTAATCGCTCACTTTAAAAGGGCATAGGTCCTAGGAACCCATGTAAAAATTGCTCAGAGATAAATTCTACGTAAATAATTGGCCTATTCAGGCATGATAGGTAGTCTGAAATCCTGAAGGTAGGAATCGGAAAAGAATTGACAGAACGGTGGCAATTCGAACTTCGCTTTTGTGACCCCACAATCTCTTTCAATTGTCCTGATTTTTGAGGCAATATTCTCACAATAAGAACAATTCAATTAAGAGCTATCAAAGATCCACAGTTTCAGGATAATTATATTGATAGAAAATTCATGGTTGAAAACTACTTTAAAATTAAGGGGTTAAAAATTGGAAAGAGCGAAATTTCTTTCAATGCAAATTGGGAACCTCAGTTAACAGATAAAGTTTCTTTTAATATTCTCGTTGCTAATCATCCAATTCGTTTCAGGTATATCGTCCTCTCAAGATTGGAACCGAAATGCATACTTGGGGCCAATTTCTTGAGTAGGACACAGTAAATTGTCGAGCGATCCGATTTCTCGTGAACTATATTCACGAGAGGGAAAGCTCGATACAGATAAATCTAGAGATAAAATCAAATTAATTAATGAGGAGGGTTGTTCTGAAGCTTTTATGCGTCAGGTTTAGACAAATTAAAATAAATCTAGAAGAAAAATTAGAAATGTTAACGATAAAAAAAATTGTCCTGAAGGCCGGAGATGTTAACAGAATGTATTAAAAGCTCTCTCATGCAGGAAAAATTTCACAATTTAGATGTCCTCAAGATTCTTGAATGATTTCTCATGATAATCAAAAGGTTAAAGCTAAAGAATAATTTTACAACTCAACCCCACCCACCTTAAGGGATGCACCTTCCCACGACTCTGTCTCGATCACCGCTTTGAGTGGCCAAGCTTTAGCCGCGGGGTCGGCTGCCACAAATTCAAAGATCCCTCCTCTGCAGAAGGAGGTCACAAATTTTGGCCATTGGTCTGGGGACACTTTTCCAACAGGGGGTCAGGGGGTTGGCCCTCTGAGCGGCCGTCAGTCCAGCTACCGACGAATCTCTGTTCGTCGGCTGCTGTGCCGCCTTGTGCCTCTTCACAGGCCCAGCCTACCCCCGTGGAGTGCCCTCTGAGCATCTACCTCTCTTCTGGGCGTTAGTGCAGAATGTCAGCCCTTTAGCTGCCGACGCTCCAGCTTCCGCAGCTGCTTCCCTAGCCTGCCGCGCTTTTCTCCTCAGTCTCCTTTTCAGGGAACCGTTAATGCTATTTTTCTTATTGGGGGGCCGATTGGCCTCTCCCAATACAATAGCCTTGTTTAGAGGGGCCGTCAATCCCTCAGCTACCATGGGAGCTGAGGGCACAGCCGTCAACTGAACTTGGCTTGCCGGAGAGACAGATAGCGGGGTGAGGGTTATGTTGAGCCCGTCAAGGCCCAACCCCTCACTCCCTTCCGCCACCTCCCTTCTTCCTCCTATACCTTCTTCATTCTTATTATTTTGCGTGTCCATATTGATCCCACGAGAAGCAAGGGAAATAAATGTCCGCCTCTGCACAGCTCCGCATGCAGGGGTCAGACTGTCATTACTCGAAGAGGTAGTCCGGTGTCCCCGACAGGCCGCTAAGACACCTTCGTAACCCCTACGTGCCAAAGTGCTATGAGCACGATCGCTCTACACCCACGGCTTAGGGGGGTGGTCACATTGAGTGAGACACTCAATATACAAATATCCGATTGCAAACCACCATAACAAAAACGGACGGCTATTTCTCAGTCGCTATGCGGGCCGCAGGTCATTCCTGTCCCGATTACAAAACTGTAAGTCGGTCCGGGAGGGGCCTCGACGCAGGGATCCAGAAGGCCGGTGTAAGCTAGGCTCTTTCACCTTTCTACCATACCGTAACCACACATGCCAGGAAAGCCCTTTCATAGGGATCCTTTTCTTCTCAACGGATTGTGAATCTTCCACAAAAAAATGAAAACAGTTGAATTTTCATCCAGTAAATATGGATTTTCGACAAAAAAGTTATTTTTGAAAAACTAGTTGAATTTTCTACGGAAACAGGGGAATCTTTAACCGAAAAAGACAAATTAACAACAAAATAAGTACATTTCTAACCACAAAGATGTATTTTCAAATAAAATTATGCATTTTTAGAAAAAAGGTTGATTCTAAATCAAAAAGATTAATTTGTTAACGGAAAGAAAATTTATTTATTATTATTATTATTTATAAAATATTTCAAGAAAACAGGTTTACATTCAAAACTAGCAATTTTAGCTAAATTGCAATTTTTATCAGGATTCGTAATAATGTAAATGATAGCCCTTTTCATAGATTTTACATAAGAACTATTTATTATTTTATTGTTATTCCCTAATTTTCCCGGCTTTAAAGTCTACGCCTGATAGTATGCTAGACGAACACATAGGGGATACCCGACACAGCGGTATCCTTCCGACAGGCGGTAATAGTTCCTTGCAAGAACGCTAGGAAGTGTCGTGTCGGTTCTCCCGCGACCAACCTCAACCTTCCAGGGTATAAGGAGGGAGGAGGGATCCAGAGCTGGCACCCTTGAGTCTACTACGGGTAACCAAAGTCGACTACCGGATGATCCGACCGAACAGGTGAACGCTGAACCAGGCTCTGGAAATCATTTTTGCACAATCAGAGTACGCTGAGCCAGGGTTTTTTTTTACCTGTGATTTTTTCCTTCCGTACGAACGCTGGGAACGCCATTCCGGGCTCCAGAATTTTTACTTCTCAGGCCTTGCTTCTTTGGGTGCACGACTCTCCCAGATATTTTTATTTGTTTTTTAATTGTCAGGGCACGCTGAACCAGGCTCCTGACATCTTAGTTTTTGACACCATTAATCTGGGAAAGCCATCATAGGCTCCAGATTTCTTTTGTTTCCTTTGTGATAGATTCAGGTACGCTGTATCAGGCTCCGAAGATAGGTTTTTTGGCGATACAGAACGGCGCATATTAAATGTCATCCGCCGCATAAATTGTTTAAGTTTAGGTTTATATTTTCCGTAATAGAACGAAAATGTACGGCCTCAGTATTAATGCTCTCTAGAAGACATGAGAGTGAAATCACGAAGCTCATTCGTGCGTAATAATTTGTACATTGTACTTTACGAAATAACACTAAGCCTTATTCGAGTTAGATAAATCACGGCAAGACTGAGTAGATTGTAACCGCAACGACTGATAATTGTAACAACTTCGCAACAGATTCTATCTTTTGAATAAAATACTGATTTTTATAATTAAATTGTGTACATTCAATTAATCTTCTCCGTTCTGGATCCAAACTAATTTTACCAGGGCTTAGGGCTAGGTAATAATAAGATAGTAAAAAACGAACTCTCTCATTGGCGCCCGAACAGGGACCCAGAAAAGAAGATTATTAAAAATTTGTTTAGGTAGAAATCATGCCTCGCACACGTGGTCGCCCGAGTAAGCATCGCAATATTAACAAGCTGCTAAGTCCACTCGAAATCGACGTTCAAGATGAGAATGGTGAGGCAAGCATGAGCATGCCTACTACAACGACCCATCATGAACAGGGGGAGCAGGACCCAACTTGCCATCAACCGAAAACGAAGATTCCACTTTACCAAATGTATCACGTCGCACTGGTACCATTCCTAAAACAATTCCTCAAAGCAGCCGTCGAAGCCTACAAAAAGAACTGGATACGATGAACGACGAAGGGAGGCCTAAAGAAAAGGAAAAGTTTTCCTTTAGTAAAGAATTCGACAGAATGATTGAGAAACTAAGAGATGATTACGACAAGATGCTAAGAGACAACACAGAAATGCGGTTTAGAATGGAAAAAGCCGAAAGGAAAATTGAAACAACACAAATGGAACTCCGTCAAGAAATTGAAGACGCGGAGAGCCGAATGTTTACCGAGACAACAAATCAAGTTAAGTCCCTGAGACAAATGCATGAAGTACGTTTTCAAGTGGTTAAAGGACAATTCGAAGACTTCAAGGAGGGTACTGCAAACAAGAACAAACGACTGACCGAATTAATCCAACTGGCAGTAAGAAAAAATAAAGAAGAAATCCAGAGAGTTGAAGAACGCAGGCAGCAATTAGAAGACAGAGTACGGAACATATCACCAAACCCAGCTGGAGGTTTCGAAACAGGAAACCTAAAAATTATGCCTAAAACTCCAGTCTTCAGCGAAGGTGGCTCTCCAATTAAATTCTTAGAAGACTTCGTGATTTTTGTGCGGCTTTAAGACCCACTAGGGAGCAGACTGCTTTTGTAATAGGGACTTTTCTGCGTTAAACACCTACTCTGGAACACCTATTCTTTGACAAATTTCAACTTAGATACTGGGGAGACTCTACCCAGCACGAGATCAAGACTAAACTGGAATTTGCGTATTATCTACCTAGTCTAGATACCTCTATGTCTGCATATGCCATAAAGTTATTCCGAGAAGCAAGAGGACTCAGCCCCACACCAACTAACGGAGAAATTACCCAGAGGCTCGCAAGACACTTCAGCGAGGAGCTACGAACAGCAATCGTCGGAAGATCTATTGCAAACCTCGAAAGTTTATTAGAACTACTAGAAAGATTCGTTAAATCGGGACCAATCAATTCTTAACGGCCAGAAGACACTAGTTTTGAAAATTTCCATGATAACTGGAGAACAAAAGCTGTAAACCCAACAGCATATAATCAGCACACAAAAAACGGAGCTAAACGAGATATGATTACCCTCAAAGAGGAACAAGGGCTGACAATTGGGGACAGCAAGGCAGAAACAGAGACTCAACACCAAAGAACATCAGGACAATGACAATCACCGAACGCAACAATAAAGAAAATTGGATGATTATTAGGGAAGAAACCACTGAGGCCTACCCGGAAAACTAATAGGGTCCGTATCCTTAAACAATTTCAACGCATTTAAGGTTACGGAAGAAAAACTCATAACGCACAGATTCGTTGACACACTAAATTACGACATACGGGAAGAATTACCTAAAGAGGATGCAATTCAAGTTAAAAAAATATATGGATGTCCTATAGCAGAAATCTCGGTCCAAGGATCAAAGGTTAGGGCTCTCGCCGATACTGGTAGTCAAGTATCATGTATCTCTGAAAATGTTTACGAAGAAAAAATTGCATTATTTGAGAAATGCCCAAATCTACCCATGATCGGAGTCTCGGTCGTAGGAGCCACTGGTGGAAGGTCAGTGAGGTTGCGTAAATAAATATTTGTGAACATCCAAATTAACGCCACCAATTATCAAGGTGTGTTACTGATAGTGCCACAACTAATGAAGAAATGCATTTTAGGCATAGACCTACTAAAGCCTCTGGGTGCCATTTTAAATCTCAGAGACGACACTTTGACTATCTACCATAATAAAGATTCTTGCACAATACGACTGCAAGAAGAAATAAATGATCCACAAGTAAAAAGAGAGGTACGTAGCATAAATTTGTGCGAAGACGAAAACTTAAGAGAGGAAGTTCTTAACGAAAAAATAGACTGCTGCGGGCATGTTTCCCCTCAACAAAAACTGAAATTTGAAAAACTATTATGGAAATATCACGACGTTTTCTCCCAACGGCCCGGGAAGATATCCTGTTATTCACACGAATTAAAAGTTAAGGATAAAAACTCTCTGCGCGCAAAATCCTATCCGATCCCTCTCCATTATGAGAAACAAGTGGAGGAACAAATCCAGACTATGATTGACTAGGGCTTCATAAGCAGATCCACAAGCCCTCATATCAATTCCTTCGTCGTAACCGTAAATAAACAAAGTTCTTGAAGAGGACTGTGAGTGAACGGAAAATATGAAAATTTTATTTCGACGATGTGAAAATAAAAGGGTACTAAGCAGCCTGGATATGAATATGAGCTTCTGGCAGATTCCCCTAACCCCAGAATTCAAGAAATACACTGCATTTCTTTATAAGGGAAAGTGGTTTGAACACGATTTCACCCCTTTGGGGTTGAAGACAAGCACTGCGGCATTGGTTCGAGGTTTGGACGAGGTACTAAAAGGACTAAATGAATTTATAATATTCTACGTCGACGATCTGCTGGTGGCTTCGGAATCTAAAGAGGAACATCTCAATCACCTGGAACTAGTCCTAAATATATTTTGGGAGCATAACATAACTCTTAACTTTAGCAAGTGTGAATTCCAAAGAGTTGAGACCACCTTTTTAGGGCACATCATTTCCGCAGGAGGAATAAGACCAGATCCGGAAAAGATTCAAGCTATAAAAGACTTTAGCATACCTAAGGACAAAAACCAACTACAAGGGTTCTTAGGAACAGTCAACTTGAGCGCAAAATTTACAGAAAAGTTTTCAGAAGAGTTAGTAACCTTCCTGGAACTTCAAAAAAAGGACACTAAATGGAAATGGGAAGAAGAACACCAAATAGCATTTGAGAGAATTAAGAATCTATTTAACTCTCAAGTCCTGCTCTACTTTTCTGACCCAACGAAAGCCAAAAGATACCAATCCACTACCACTACATGCATTATTCCGACAGACATCGTGATTCCCACCCGGGATCAGGGCACTGACCCCATGCAACCAGCCGGCGACACCAAAGAAGCGACCAAGGGGCAGTCACAACCCAAACAAAGCGAATCCTCAAAACGTCCAAAACTCAAACGGACAAGATCCATGAGTGAACGGGTCAAGATGATCGTCAACGAAAAATCCTCCCTCCAGAAGAAATTCGAGGAGATCTTTGGAGATGACTTAGAAGAGGATCAATCAGACTCCATGGTGCTCCATATCTCCTACAAGGAACGACAGGAATTAAAACAGAACGTCGATTTGAACAATAACTGTTAATGTTTCGAGAAGCCCCCTAAGCAGGAATCTTCTTGAAAAAGGGGCAGATGAAACGATCACTTTAGTCTACGCCTGTGAGTAGGCTAGACGAACACATAGGGGATACCCGACACAGCGGTAGCCATCCGACAGGCGGTAATAGTTCCTCGCAAGAACGCTAGGAAGTGTCGAGTTGGTCCTCCCGCGACCAACCTCAACCGTCCACGGTATAAGGAGGGAGGAGAGATCCAGAGCTGGCACTCTTGAGTCGACTACGGGTAATCGAAGTCGACTGCTGGATGATCCGACCGAACAGGTGTCTGCTTTGGAAGGATCAATGCTCGTAGTTTTTGGAAATTCAGGTACGCTGAACCAGGCTCCTGAATTTCTTCTGTAACTTTTTTCTGCCCTTTTGGGTACGCCTTACCGGCTTCAAGATTGCATCTGCTTTTTTTGTTTACCTGTGATTATTTACTTCTGCACTAACGCTGGGCACGCCTTTCCAGGCTTCAGCATTTCTACTTTTCAGGCCTTGCTTCTTTGGGTGCACGACACCTCCAGATATTTTTATTTGTTTTTGAATTGTCAGGGCACGCTGAACCAGGCTCCCGACATCTTAGTTTTTGATACCATTTATTCTGGGCAAGCCATCCTAGGCTCCAGCTTTCTTTTGTTTCCTTTGTGATGGATTCGGGTACGCTGTACCAGGCTCCGAAGATAGGTATTTTGGTGGTACCGGACGGCGCATATTAAATGTCATCCGCCGCATAAATTGTTTAAGTTTAGGTTTATGTTTTCCGTAATATAACGAAAATATAAGGCCTCAATATTAATGCTCTCCAGCAGATATGAGACTGAAATCACGAAGCTCATTCATGCGTGATCATTTACTTTATAATTCAGACAAGGTGCTTATTCATGCGTGACATTGTACTTTATGAAATAACACTTAGCCTAATTGTACCAACTTCGCAATAGATTCTATCTTCTGAATAAAATACTGATTTTTCATAATTAAATTTTGTGCATTCAATTAATCTTCTCCTTTCTGTGTGCAATCTAAGTTTACGAGAGCTTAGGGCTAGGCAATAATAAGATAGTAAAAAATGAACTCTCTCAAGAATTAATTCATTTCGTCATTTCGGGAAAAAAATGTAACCAAAAGTAACCTTTTCATAAAATAAGGAACTTTTTAGTAACCGCGGATCAAAAAAGTAACTAATTTACTAAAAAGTAACCCGTTCCGAGCCCCGAATATTCCAATTTTTAATTAGATAGGTATGTGAAAGTGCGGTATGGTGGCAATGCGTGGCATGGCGACTCTTGCAAATAATGCTCGTCTTTGTTCATTTTCATATTAATTTTTTCACGTAACATAGCTTCCTTTGGTACTCAAGGAAGCTATTTTATGTAAAAAAAAAAGCTAATATAAAACTCAAGAAACACGAGCATTATTAGCAAGAGTCACCATGCCCCGTACGGACACCATACCCCACTTTCCCCTATATAAAGTGTTCATCTTCTAATACTCATTTAAAAACTACTATATATTTTTAAATGTAATTGGCACCTTATTCATTCATAAATAATTTATTTAAGTGCTATAATTGCTCCAATTATTATTCAATAGTGGGTATACACTTACTAATTTCAGAGAATTTTCCGCGTAATTCAAATATTGTATTTTAAGATATCGTATATTTAAAGAGAAAAGGGAAAAGAGATAAGTTTTTCGAGAATAGGGGGAGGGGAATTTTAATAAAAAGGGGTAACTAGGAAAAATGGGGGGGAAGACTGTGCACCCTGCGTGAAGCTTAAATACTGCAAATAAATTTCTTCTGTTTTACTTATGAAATAAGGACCTCTACTGGAACTGATGTTAGAATGTGCCCACGCAGCATTTGCTAGAGGCCTTCTTTAAGAGGTGTCCACTTTCGTAGACAACAGAAACCCAAAAACGCTAGGAGAGGCACTCGAATATGCACATGATATAGAAGACCACACAAAATAGCAGGAGAGGACGGAAGCAGCTGCCCATATTTACTACAAATCACTAAAATGGATACAAAGGAGAATCTTAATTTTGTAAAGGATCATTCGAGGCAAAGCCCTGCACCTATGATGATGTCTAGCATGTCCTACTTCTATCAACAGTATATGCAGATCCTTCGATAGTTACAAAACTTCCAGTAGTTCCCGACCTATCAAGTTTCTTAAGCTAACTACGGATATATGCCCCCCTTCTAAAACATGCTTTCACGTATGCAACAGCCAAATCAGGCGAAGAATAATCAAGTACCCCAACCCTTGCCGAATAAAGCCAGCAGAAATGCTACCCCTGCATTCATAGTCACCTGTGTACTATTATAGCCGCATCAACCCAACCTCAAATTTCAGACATGATTAACTTAAAAATCAAACCATTGCTACATCAAGTAACGTGTGCACCAAGGAGGCAAACGTCTAGACTAAGACCAAGATGATGAAGAAGGCGATGCCTAGTATAAATAGTGCGGAAAATTTTAGGTGCTCTAAAATCTACCGTTTAAGTACTGTTGAATATCATGCATCCATTGATGCATGCATTTATCCAATGTCGCAACTATGAATTAAGGTTATGTTGTTCTTAGAAGTTTCACTACGCGCAGGCGTTGTCAAACATATATTAAAATTTTGTGATGAAATCCGTATTCCAGTTGTCCCTAGTAGATTGGTGGGGGGTTCACGTTGATCAAGTCTCCCTAGGGGATCTATAGTCATACATGTAAAAAAATGGACAGACAGCATAGAGTTCTTATCAATCACTTTCGTAACGTTTTAGTTGAAAAATATACATGCCGGCACTTTATCCATGCTTGATAATAAACCATATTTATGCTACGGAAGATTTCCGAAAAAATAAATGTCTACAATTTTAGTGAAACATCTCAACCACTTTTATTCAGTATACATATAAGAATATAATAAAAAAAGTATATTTCTTCGAACCTCCTTTTATAACCAAAGAAAGTGGGGGGGGGGGAGGGCATTCATCATCCAGATCGCCAAAGCGAGAAGGAATATTCCCGTCTCCCTTACGTCTTTGTCGAGGTAAGAAGCATCATTCAAGATACTCTTCTACACTCTTCTAGCTATCACCTACATAATTCATATTCTAAAGTGGCTATAGTAGGTTTTCAACTAAAGATACCAGTCTGTGGAGACAGCAACTTCATTGAAAATTTCGTATCGGTTGTTAAAGAATATTCGAAAACCGATGAAAAGGAGAATAAAAGACCTGCGGAAAAACCGAAAGTGTACATATCCAAGATTTGTATAAAGGCTAAGACTATCTTCTTCCTGAATTTACTAAATTTACCAGGGGGGAAAATCAAATTGCGAAATTTATCGGTATTGAAAAACAAGCTATATTCAAAAATTTTGTTTAGAAAGTTTTTCAACAAGAAAATTCTACTTAACACCGCGGTGTTGAAACATATTATGTGATTATCCGTTAATTTATTGCTCTTTCTAATAATCCCTCGGCGAATACCTTGAAACAAATATTTTCCATGCAAGCTGGACCTTTTTACCGTCCATTGTAAACGGAATAGTAATAAATCGTTTTCTCTTGCGAAAAATCTGTTTTAACGTGTTTAATCACTTCTCCATTCCAATTTCCTTATATTATGGCTACAATTAAACTCAGCAGCTTCCCGTGTAGGAATTCAATCAGGGATTCGGCCGGGTCCCGGCCCGATAGCCCCGGTTTCACCCGGGCGCTGGCCGCGGAAACTGGCCGGGATCCGGCTAAAAACGTCACGGTAAACCGGTCGGATCTCGGCTTAAATACCGTCCGGGATCCGGCCGGGTAACCCGGCCACGAGCAGTTAAAAAATGTTTTGCTTCAGGCGAGAAATTGATAACTTGGTTTGTCTTTTGATGCTCATCGTAAAGAATAGGGTGAACTCTAATGTCAAAATCAAGTAAACAAATTCTCGTGAGGAAATAAGAGTAGATTTTAAATCACTGATGCTAACAATCTCCTGGCAATTGTTTTATTTTGCAATTACGTAGTGATTGAGGTTAGGAAGGAAAAAAGGAAAAAATGATTACACAACACTATACTTTAATGTAAAATTATAATTATTCGCGCAGTGAGTGGGATTTTCAAACTAACTACTGAAATAAGGTTGATTTCAGTAACGGATTTTATTTGCCAACTTTGAGGGGAAGACGCGACATGAGTACAACGTGCATTCTCGTTCGAGGTGCGAAACTGAAACTTGCAAGTGTCTACGCCGACGCCAGGCGCAGAAGGCGTCAGACATGGCGGTAAATTTGAAAGTGTACAGACTAAATATTGTCTGAAAATAGAGAAAATTGTAACAATTCTGCTGTTGCACATTGCAGAATCGATAACAGATTTATTTTTTTTTTTTTATACCATTAAGCCGTTTCCCTTTTGGCGAGCCTCTAGGGGTAGGCGTGACACTACCCGATTCGGGTAGTGTTTCTAGGTGGATAGTTTCTTGTAGTAAATAACTACAAGTGTGGGCTCACCACACCCACGACCGCCAACAGCAACGCAGTAGTATTATTCTCGAACGGTCACCCATTCAAGTACTAACCGCGCCCAACCCTGCTTAACTTCAGTGATCTAACGGGAACTGGTGTTTCCAGCGTGGTATGGCCGTTGCTAAAGGTAAAACATTGGAAAGAATTAAATGTTGTTTTTTTTTAAGAAGTTAGAAACCCTAATTTCTGTTTTACTTATCTGATAAATGTTCAAATCATACTTTCCAAATAATAATTCATCTAGAATCCCGTACGTCTTTGATGATGTCACGGCTCTTGAAAATTTTTAATTTCCACAAAAAAAGTATCTTGACCAGTGCCAGGTCGGCTCCCGACCATGAAATCTAACCAGGGTTGGCCCGGCCAGTAACCGGCCGGCTCCCGAGTATGTGACTCGATATAAATGTGGCCCGGTCGGCTCCCGACCGGTTCCCGGCCATAAAACCCAACCAGGCGTAGCCCGGTCGGAATCCGACCAGAAACCTTGTTGTAGTAGGGCCAACTGGGGCTATTTCTGCACGGAATTATGACGAATATTATAAGCTATACGTGTAAATATGGTAAAGGGAGTTGCAAAGGGTATGGCTAATATAGTAGACCACACGCGTCATTGCCTGAGAAGTTTTAAAAGTAAATTCAAGAATTCCTTGATTTTTGTATTATAACATATACGTATAAAATTGTCTTCACAAGCTCAATATTTGAAAATGTTAATGTTATTTCACAGGTCTTTAAATTTCCTTTGGAAGAAACTTTCGAAGTATTCACCGTTCATTTGACAGATACTTCTTGCGATTTCTCAGAAATAGTCCTTCTTTCATGGCTGCTGTTCTACGATTGATTAAAAAAAATATTATTGATTTCTAATATCTTTCATCTAATATCATAATTTCAGTCATGATTACGTCATCAGAATGAAATTTTGTTTACCAGGAAGCGCTAAACGTTATATAAATATGACACCTGTGACGCACGATTACGGCGCGAATTGTGGAGGCTTTCAAACTGGCGAAGTTCGAATGAGAACTTTGTTTTATCTTTATATGGACCCTTACTCATTCTTATTCATGCAAGAATAAATGAGAATAAATCTCTAGTAACCTTGTTACATTTGTAATTTTGAAATGCTGGCTAAATAAATGATTCAGCTATATTTGTGCTATAAAATCGATTATTCATATTGTATAAACCTCCAACATCTGGCCATACGTTCGTTCTCTTAAAAATTGATTTCTCATGATATACCATTAGGAGGAAGTTGCGAAAGGTCTTATGATAGCACTTATCCTAGTCATTTTGAATAGGCTATTTAATTTAATTCAATTTTTGTTGTTGCTCACAGTGCAACTCTAGTCCTTAAAAAGTGTTGCGACACGCACGCATGCACAAACGCACCTTTATGATGCCTCTAAGTTCGTACCGGCCTTCAAGTTTCAATAATATAATAAGAAACCATAAAATGCCCTTGAAAAATTAAAGAGAGAGAGCATCTGACTGAAGTGAAGGAAGAGGGGTATGCAACAACTCCGCTGTAAGAAGCAATTACGCAAGCAAATTGTGCAAATATTTTAACTGTTTTCTTTTATGGCGAATAATTTTAATTTCGAGAAAGTGGGTAGTGATAAGGTGATATTTTAACGTCAGAAATATTACCCAATTTCATATTTTTGGGACGAAAAGTTTAATATCTGTATACTCTGCTAGTGTATACATCTGATAGTGTATACCTTAATTTATTCACAATTATGAAATATTATTATTGAACGAGAAGTGAATCAAATTGTAACTGTGTCTATTTGAATTGAGAAGTTACCTTTATAAACATTTCCATGGCAAAAACTGCCGTAAATATGTAATTGGCACTCGAAAGGAAAATTCTTTCTCGACTATTTGGAGGTATATTCGGTCGTTCCATTGCCAGAGTAATGCAGTTTAATCCGATGAAGAGTAAGACAGCATTGTCAAACCACTTTTGGTCAACGAACCATCTACTGAGCAGGCGAAACCTACAAAAAAGTGAGGAAATTATGTCAGATGAATTTCATATTGGTTACTCATATGTAATTTTTCAGAATCTGCATTAATGAATTTTGCATTTTGCGCCCCAGACTTCGAATTTGATAACAGAATTTAATATTCAAGATGCCACATCCAATATGGCTCAATTCGATTAAAATGGGTGTCCTAAGATTTTCGCAGTCCCTAAATTCAAATATAATAATAGACTTTATACATTCAAAATGGCTTACCTACTTTGTGAATAATTAACATAATTTAACAAAAAAAGTAGGAGCTCCGAAGGACTAGACTAGGTTTCGTTTTCTTGCTAGCCTCGAAAAACATCGTTATGTCGACATTTTTCATGACACAAAACATGTTTTAAAAAAATGCGCCTCAGTTTTGGAATGTTAACCGTAAATTCCGATTCAGCGACCGAAAGTACATATAAATTGTCTAATTTGGTCCGCTTGGCCAACCACTATGCGGGTCAGATGGGAGTGTACTACTCGGTACAAAATAAAGAATTTTGCCAAAATATTTTCTTCAACGAATGGTGTATGAAGTTTTTTCGAAAATATGTTTCTTCACTTGAAGAAAATGTTTATTGGGCATAAAGCGCTTCACACTATTTATTCAAAGGAACATATCTTCCAAGTGAATAAATTATTGCTTGAGTGAACAAATTACTTCACTTGACTAATGACATGTTCTATTAGAATAACAGTATCAAACCCTTATATGAAAGAAATATCGCTTTCACTTAATTAATATTGCTTTCATTTACCTCAGTATGTCTTTGATTCAAAGAATCAAAAATATTTTTTTCACGCATCGATGTATTACTTATTTCAAATAGAATGTTTTTTAATTCAAAGGCACAAAATCATTGAAATGAAGAAATATTTCTTTGGGTGCGAAAGCAAGATTCAAGTAAACTAGGTTCATATTTTTAAAAATATCCATTCCTTGATTTAATTATCTCATATTCTGAGACAAAGAAATATTTCTTTATTTCGAAGAAATGGCGCCCAAATAAATGATTTCTTTGAATCAATGCATCAGTTTCTTGATTTCAAACAATATTCAGTACAATTAAGTAAACGGTTTTTTGGCTCAAATAAATGTAATCAGAGAAATGCATTTCTTTGGATCCGAAACATTTTTTTTTGTTATACGTGCATAAGAAATGCTACTTTGCACGTCTGTTTAGCAACCGCGAAATGCTGAATTCCCCACCAAATCATTACTGCAGTGTGCTAAACTGCGTTTCTTAGATGTCCTTGATTATTTTTTCACGCAAAAAATATATTACTTCACGGCAATGCACGCTGCCGCCACCTGTTGGTATTAAAAAGAATGAGTCTACACTCGGGGAATCCCAAGCTTCTATTATTTTTGATAGCTACATAACCTATTGTATAAGAGTAGAATAGTAGATGCGTTCGTGGTGCAATCGTGCATTGTGGAAAATGAGCAAAATGAACTCCAGAACTTGTTCTACTTTTCGAAAAATCAAAAATCAGGTACAAAAATGTTTACATAATCTTTGTGTTATTGATTGAATTACTTTCTGATTATTCTTTGTAGATAATTTCTTCTGTCGGGGGGCTCCGCCCCCCGAACCCCCCGTTTCGCCCCCCCAACCCCTCTTTCGCACTTATAACAAAAAATAGTATGGGTAACTCGTGCGGGGCCACCTATTGCCCACTCGTGCGGGTGTGCGCCCAACCCCGCACTCGTGGGCAATCGGTGACTTCCCGCACTCGTTGCTCAATATACTATTTCAGTGTAGGAATCGACTAGCCTAGTCGGTCTGAACTGCTACATTTTTTTTGCGGTGCTTTGTAATCTACATACATTCATTTTCATTTTTATATGAACGTTTTTTGTACGGATTTTTTTCTCGCTACATGTGAATGTAATAAACCGGAGCAGTACACTTCCTTATTACTAAGTAATCACTCCGTGATTTGAGGTGAGATTTCATAATTATAAATGCATTTTTCTGAAGGAACACAATATTATCGATCGCAATAACAAATTTAATCTGCAAACTTCAAAAAGATTTCTTTCGTAAAACGTACTTAAACTATAAAACGAAGTCTCGTAGAAAATTTTAAAAAGTGTGAATATTTCAACGATAAATTTCTGAAAGTTTCAGGACAACGCACTAAGTAAAAACTAAAAACATCAAAGTAAATTACATTGGCTTTAAAAATACAATTTGTTAATAATTTATTTGATGTTGTTATTCTTGTTTGAGTGACCTTCAAGGTTTCATCGGTAATCAAATGGTTTTCACCCAATGCTCTTTCTCCTTGAAGGTCTCTCTCTGTTCTTTGAGTTTCAGGCGCTTTCCTTTTGATCGGAGTGGGGAGTCATGTGGTGGCGTTAAGCTCCGTTTTTTGAGCTTTTAATCCTTCTCCCTGGCTTTCAGTATCCTTCCAGGTGTAGGCAAGCGCGGCGAGTTCGTCGGGTGTTGCAACGGTTCAAAGTCCAGTGGGTCTTGTGGACGGTTCGGGCCGTTAAGGGCCCTGGAAATCGAGTGTAAATCGTAGATAATGGATTCAGGCCAAACGGCGAAGCCGTTTTGTCTGATTTTTTGTGTAAATGATCTAAAGGGTATATAAACTGTCGGTACAGCTCGCTTTTTTCGAAAAAAAATCTATTTTTCATGTAACAATGAGAATATGAAAAATTACTTTTTGTGGCACAGTGTTCTACTATTCAGCAAAGCATGGAGCAGGTAAAGCAGTTAGCGTGCTAAGAATTCTTTTGCGAGAGCCTAGCGGAGGAGGGCGAAACTACTATACACGTCTGCAGGTTCTGAAGCGTCCACTTTTACCTACATTTCTTCATTCAGGGAAGAACACACCGTATACGAACACTAGGGGCCCCTACCAAAAGGAGTGGGTAAATTCCCAAAAGGTTGGGTGGGTGGAAAACTTACGGCGAAAGAAGTACCTTTTTTACACTAAATGACAATATACAAGCTTTCTGTATAAACGGCAGGTTATACAAACGTGTGAGATATAGATGATATTTGTCGCTCAATTTCCTCCGAAAATACCAGATGGATTCGCATTTGACACAAACTTTGCATATGTTTGCACAACTCAGGGCCAGTCGCTGCAATAACCGGTTATAGAAGTGTGAAGCACGTGTTGTTGTTAAAATAAAAATCCAATTCTGCTACTTTGCAATGTGTTTTGAAATCTCTGAAATGTGGTGGACTGTACCCTTTTTGACATGTTTGAAATTTTTTAATTGTTTTACAATCATTACAGAATGTTTATGAAATCTTAGAGATATTTTTTACATCTTTCGGAAATTTGTTGTATTCATTTTAAATTGCTGAAATTATCATGAAGTTCCTAACTAAAAAATTTGACATCGAAAAAAAACGAATTTTTCTGTCGACAAATGTCTGATTAATACATTTGTTTATTACCTCTGCTTTCAAAAAAGTCATACAATGTATCAACTAATTATGAATGTTGTCGAAATTGTCATGTAATTCCTAAATGAAAGGACTGCCATTGAAAAAAAAAATAATTTTTCTGCCGACAAATGCCCTTTTAATACATTCGTTTAAAAAATCATACGATTAATCAACAAATTATGAATTTTGCTGAAAATTATCATAAAGTTCCTAATTACAAAATCTCACCATGGGATTTCTCAATCATTACATTGTTTTCATCAAAATTTCCTGCAATATAACTTCAAAAAACGTATACTTATGGATAATTGTAGAAAACATTATTTTAACAAATAATTTCTTCATTACAATTTCTTTTGTTTATTATATAATATTGGAATATCTTTCAGGAATGTTACTCTATAACAAAAAAAAGACGTTTTTGCAAATTTCATTCAGAATCATGAATGTTGTATAATTCCAGTTGAAACTCAACAATTCTTTTCACAATTACCCATACAATCCGAATACAAAAGAGGGCCCTGCAAATCGAGTGTAAATCGTAAAAAATGGTTTCAGGCCAAACGGCGAAGCTATTTTGTCTGATTTTTTTGTATACATGATCGAAAGGGTATTAAGACTGTCGGTACAGCTCGCCTCATTCGAAAAAAAATCTATTTTCCATGTAAAAATTAAAAGAAATAAAATTTACCGTATATTCGTATATAGTAACACTAGGGACCCCACGCAAATGAGTGGGTGAATTCCCAAATTTTGAGTGGGTAAAAGTGGTTGGGGGTGGATAATATCATGGAATGTAGACTTTAAGTGAAATGAAACTGTGAACAAATAATATCTTATAATCAATTCGCCCCCGAATTTATGCATGTTGTATTCACGCCGAAACAGTATGAATGTACAATTTTCGGCAACTTACTCCGGAAATAGTACCTTGTACACATTGAACGACAATAGACAAGCTCTCTGTACAAAAAATATTATACAAACATGCAAGATATGAATTATCTGGGTCGCCGAATTTCCTCCGAAAATACCAGATTGATTCGCATTGGACACAAACGTTGCATCTTTGCACAACTCAGGGGCTGTCAGGAATAAGCGGTTATATAAATGTAGCGCTCCGTTTTCTTTTACCTGAGAGCTTGTCTAAAAAGGATGAACTACTTTGTCAAACATTGATTTTTTGGCTGACGATGCATAATTTTTGTTTACAATTCATCTCTTTACCAGAAAATTGAAATACTTTCTGAAAAATTAATCACTTTCAGTTGAAACCGAAACTATTTCGTTCAAAATTCTTATTTTTCAATATCAAGTTATTCCTATTCTTTGAAAATTAATATTTTGTAAAGTATATCATCATGTGATGTACGAGGCACTACTTTCGGAATAAGTTGCGGAGAATTGTACACTTACACGGATTCGGCGTGAATAATGCATACAAGAATAAGGGGGCGAAGTAAGTTAGGGCCCCTCTAGCTTTTGTATACGACTATACCGTTTGTTCGCCCATGGATGAAGTCAGGAAAATTCATTCAATTTAATTTCTACATGAAAAATAGATGTTTTTCCGAAAAAAGCGATGCGTACCGACAGTCTTTATACCCTTCAGATCATGTATACAAAAAATCAGACAAAATAGCTTCGCCGTTTGGCCTGAAACCATTTTTTACGATTTACACTCGATTTGAAGGGCCCTTTTCTTATTCGGATTGTATGGGTAATTGTGAAAAGAATTGTTGAGTATCAACTGAAATTATACAAAATTCATGATTCTGAATGAAATTTGCAAAAACCTCTTTTTTCTGTTATACAGTAACATTCCTGAAAGATATTCCAATATTATATAATAAACAAAAAAAATTGTAATAAACAAATTATTTGTTAAAATAATGTTTTCTAGGATGATCCATAATTATACAATTTTTGAAGTTATATTGCAAGTAATTTTGATGAAAACAATGTAATGATTGAGAAATTCCATCGTGAGGTTTTTTAATTAGGAACTTTATGATAATTTTCAGCAAAATTCATAATTTTTTGATTAATCGTATGATTTTTGAAAAGAATGTAGATAGATAAACGTTTATTTTTCAGCCTGCTGGCCTTGAAAAATTGACTTGCTTACACATACATTTTTACAGAATTTTCTTAAAACTAACCCTTAAAAACTAACATCCATCCATTCCTTATCTCTAAGCCGCACGCGCTTATCGCCTTGCCTCGCTCGCTTCGCCTCGCTCGCATGTCCCTACATTTTGGCATTGCCTCGCTTGCCAACCTCTGTTTTCGCAGCTAATACCTATAACTTATCTACTTTTTACAGTATTTACATCTTACTTATATCTACTTTCTCTCCTATTTACAATCTTTCCTTCTCCACTCCTCTTCCTCCTTCCTTCTCTTCATCTCCATCTTACCCAACACTCACTTCACCCATGCTACTGCTCTTTTTTCCCCCTTTTCATGCGTCAATGCCTCAATGCTTATCTCACTTCTTTCCACCTCCACGCACTCCTCCAACCAGTGCTCCACTCTTGCATCCCCCTTTCCACACAGTTCACACATCCTCTTCTCCCGAGAGAGCCAGAACCTATTGAAACCCACTATACACCCACACCTCACCCTCGCTATAAGCTCTTGACTTCCTTTTTCTCCTTTCTCACATGAATATTGCGCTCTTGCCCTTGGCATAATCCACACATAGTTCCCGTTAAATCTTGACTCTCTTATTCTCTCTTCCCCTTCTGTCTTCTCTCTCTCCATGCCGTTTTGCTTAACCAAGTCATAAACCTTCCTTCCTTCCTCGTGCATCCTTCTCACTTCATCCATCTGCAGTTCATTCATTCTAAAGTACCTTTTGCTCTCAGCCTCCATCTTCCCACTCCCTCCCCTGTTCTCCTTCTCCCACCAACACTCCATAACCAGCCTACTTCCCCCCTCCTCCAAAAATTTCTCCTCATATTTACACACCCGGCTCCTTGCTAGAATTCCTACACTCGGTCTCCCCGTCTCCCTCCTGACAACATAATTATGCACGTTCCTTGCCAACCCCAGCGTCCACTTTACATACCTCTCCTGCGTTCTATTTACCTCTTCACTTTCCTTCCACCCCACACCTCTACCCCATACAATAGCACACTCATCACTAGTGAATCCAATAATTTCATTCTCCTTCCAAAATCATCTGCGAATAACTTCTTTCCCAATCCCCACACCTGCCTCATCACCACATTTGCCCTCCTCACTCTCTCTTTTATGTGACCATCTACTCCCCCATTCCTTCAAAACACGAAGCCCAGCTACACAAATTCTTTCACCTCCTGCACCTCTTTTCTCTTCCACTTCCACTCCCTTCCCTTATCCCTTCCCCCTCCTTTTCTGCACTCTATAACCTTGGACTTTTCCACATTCAGCTCTAACCCCTTTTTATCCAGGTATCATCTCAACCTCTTCATCATCTCCTTTAAGGCCTCCTCGCTGCTTGCCAGCAACACGATGTCATCTGCATACGCTAGTAATCAAATTCTAACCCCTCCTATCCTGACGCCTCCTACGACCCCGGTCTCCAGCTTACTTTCCATATCCGCAATTAAAATTGCAAAAAGCGTTGGGCTAAGTGGACAACCTTGCCTTAACCCCCTATCCATCCTGAATCCCTCCGAAATCCCCTCCCCTCCTCTTACCTTGTCTTTGGTCTCTTCATATATCTCCCTTACCCTCGCAATTAGGCCTCTCTCTACTCCCCTATCCTCCATCGCCTCCCACAACCTTCCCCTATCCACTGACGGAAACGCGCCTTTGAGACGCAGCACGTAAATATTGTTGATAGTACTCCCACCAGCCCTAAAGCCCGCCTGCGTCTCCGGCAATATTCCTTTCCCCTTGACATCCTTCCGCAGCCTCTCCGCCACCGCCACGCTTATACTTCATACGCCGTATTCATTAGTGTAATCCCTCTATAATTTTCCTGCCTATCTCTAACCCCTTTCTTATACAGTGGCACTATTAACCCTTTCTTCCACCCTCCTGGGAATCCCTCAACCCTCCATACTTTCTTCACTACCTCCTTTAGCCTCTCCCTAACCTCTTGTGTACTAAATAGCCATGCTTCGTTCTCTACCCCATCCAGCCCTGCTGCTATTGACCTTTTCAACTTCCTTATCTGCTTCTCTATCTCTTCGTCATTCAACTCCACCATCTCTGCCTGTCCCGTTCTTCTACTTCCCCCCTTCGTTTTCCTTGAATCTGAGCCCTGGGAAGTTTCTTTGAGAAATTCCCTCCACTCCTTACTGCCTATCTTCTCACTGACCCCCTTCCTACGCTCCCTAAACCTATTTATTATCTACCAGACGTCCCCCTCTGTCTTAACATTTGCTAACTCCTCTTCCAGATCTTTCTCCTTTTCCTGTTCTTTCTTCTTACACATCAATCTAAACCACTTCCTCGTTTCTACGTACTCCTCCCTCCTTGCATTACCCTCTTTCCACTTCTTATACATCCTCCTCACCTTTCTTTTCGTCTTTTTACATTCCCTGTCCCACCACGGCTTCACCATTCCTTTCTTCTTCTTTCTAAATACCTTCTTTTGCACACACCCTTTCACCTTCCCTTTCAGATCCTCCCATATCTCTTCCACCGACTCCCCTCCAAAGCGTACATTTCTTAGCTGCTTCTGATACTTCTTGATCGCCTCCCTCGATCAGGTCACCCCACATAGTCTATCACATAGTCTATCACCGATACCCCCACCTTACTTACATATGTGTATTCTCCCTCTTCGTCCCCATTTGACATACCATTCGCCACTGCCCACCCTCTATCCTCCATCCCGTCCCTTAGAATCTCACCCTCCTTATTTATTATCGTATCCTTCGAATTCCTTTTGAAGCTCTCCCCTTCCCTGTGAAGCCCCCCTTCCCTTCCCATCCTCGCATTAAAATCCCCACCCAGTACCACCATACCCTCCTCTCTTTCGCCTAGCAATTCTTCCATCCTTTCTTTAATTCTTTCCATCCCATCCTTATTCTACACTGTCACAAACTTACACGCTCTCCCTCCTATTTTTACTGCCCTCATTTGCACTCCATCCCTCTCTTCCTCTCCATGAACTTCTTTCTCTAATCCATCTCTAACCCCCGTTATTATCCCCCACTAGCCCTTCCTTTTTTCTTCACTCTGACCGCCTCCTGAAGTCTCCACTTATACCCCCTTCTTTCTACCCACGTCTCTACCAATCCCACTACATCAAATTCTCGTATATAGCTCCAGAACTCCTCGTCCTTCTTCCTTATCCCTGCTACGTTACAATACAACACCTTCGCTACTCCTCTATCCTGCATTACCTCCACCCCCCTACTGCCTAACAAACAAATTCCCCTGCACTTTCTTCAACACCTCTTTCTCCTCATCCCACACCCACATTTGCTCGTCTATTTTTATTTTCCGATATCCTACCTTCACCGATCTCCCTTCACTCTTCTCCCTTCTAGCCCTGTCGTTCAGCATTCTCTGCACATCTCTTTCCTTTATCGTTAAGTCTTGATCGATGAAAACTCCCTTATCCTTTATCCTACTCTTATTTCGCATTACCCCCAACTTTTCTTCCCAGCTCTCCATCTCCACAACCGCCACTTCCTTGTCCTTTCTCCCCTCCAACTTAACTTTCCCTACCCTACCTTTAACCCACCCTATGCTCTGTAGCAGCGCTTCCACGCCCTCTCTTTCTTCCCCGCTCTTTAGCTCCAACCCTTTTACCACAATATTATTCCTCCTGTCTGCCTTCTCTTTTCTCTCCATTCTCAACTCCATTGCCCTTAACCTTTCCCTATCTGACCTCTCCTCCTTCTCACTCCTAAGCTCTCTCACTTTCTCTTCTATCATATTTTCTACCCTCTCCCAAATACCTTTAATCTCGATTCCCCCACCTCCGTCTCCTACTTCCATTTCCGTCCTGCCGTCCATCTTCTCAAGCCTTTTTTCCGTCCTTTCCTTCCACCCGCTAATTTCCTCTTCCATCTGCTTTATTTTAACTTCTTTTTCTTTCTCTTCCCTCTCTAACCCCTCTACTCTCTCCCTCAGCTCTTTCGTCTCCTTTTCCCATTTCTCATCTATAATTCACAGGTCCTCCCTCATGCCTTCCATCTGCTTCTTAGTCCCCCTTACGTCGTCCCTCAGCCCCGTGATCTTGCCTATCAGCATACCGAGAGCCTCCTTCTCCACATTTCCCTCCATTTTAGGGGGAGAATGGGGGGGGGGTGACCTACTTGTTTTCACGCTTTTTTCAAAAGGACTCTCTACCACGCTTTTGTCCGGGCTTTCTTGGCTGTCTCTCTTCCTCTACAAGAGATCCTCCCCGTCACTTGCGCTCGACGTTCTCTCCCTCGCCTTCTCTCTTCCTTCCTTCCCATCGTCCAGCTTTCTCCCTCTCCCTGACGCGCCACTAGACACCGAGCTACGTACTGTTGGCCGTCGTGGCACGAGGAAAATTTCCTCCCCATCAACGTCACTACCACTACTCTCACTGCCCACTTCCCGCTCTGCCGCCGGTAACTGGGACCTGTCCATGCAGTAACCTCCGCAAACCGCCAGATGTCTCTGCAGAATGCTGTCTCTATTGCCGCCAAATTTTCCTCACACCTACGCTCAAGACTACTTTTTATCTCCCCAGTTCACCCCACACAACCCTACTCACCTCCTCGGCTTCCACCCTCACACTCCACTCTCAGCTACCACACAAATTCCGTAAATCCACTCACAACCTGATACTAACTACGTTCTCACTTCCGCCACCAACAAGCAAGTCCTTGAAACAAATGTATTAAAAGGGCATTTGTCGGCAGAAAATTTATTATTCTTTTAAATGGCAGTCCTTTCATTTAGGAATCACATGACAATTTCAAAAACATTTATAATTATTTGATACATTGTATGATTTTTTGAAACCGAAGGTAATAAACAAATGTATTAATCAGAAATTTGTCGACAGAAAAATTCTTTTTTTTTCGATGTCAAATTTTTTAATTAGGAACTTCATGATAATTTCAGCAACTTACAATGAATACAACAGATTTTCGAAAGGTAAGAAAAATATTTCTAAAATTTCATAAAAATTTCGTAATAATTGTAAAACAATTGAAAAATTACAAACATGTCAGAAAGGGTGCAGTCCACTACATTTCAGAGATTTCGAAACATTACAACGATATCAAACGATTTCACATATGTAAATGATTTTAAACGAATTTAAACGAATTCAAAAAACAGTTGAAAAGAACATGAAAATCACGTACAATTGCGTACATAGAGTACAGTCAAATTAGCTGACAGGAGGCCATTTTGTAGAAAAAAGTAGCAGAATTGGCTTTTTATTTCAACAACTACACGTGCTTCACACTTCTATAACCGGTTATTGCAGCGACAGCCCCTGAGTTGTGCAAATATATGCACAGTTTGTGTCAAATGCGAATGAATCTGGTATTTTCGGAGAAAATTAAGCGACAAATATAATTGATATCTTACGCGTTTGTATAATCTGGCCTATATTCCTAGTCCCTAATTTAATTTAATTTAATTTACGATTGTAAAATCATATTTTTATGTTGGTTTCTTTTTCTCTCTTCTTTTAAGCTAGCTAGTGTTAATAAGCAGTTATTTTTATTATTTTTTAGTTATCTTATAGTAAGCATTTAAGTTATATTGTAGAAGGTTAGGTTGTAAAGCAGCTCAGCTGAACCTCGGCCTTTTATGTCCGCTCGTCTACTCGTATATCTTTCTGTAAGCTCATGTACATACTTCGTGGAACATAATAAAGATCTATTATTATTTTTATACAGAAAGCTTGTATATTGTCATATAATGTACAAAAGGTACTTCTTTCGCCGTAAGTTTGCCACCCACCCAACCGTTTGGGAATTTACCCACTCCTTTGAGTAGGGGCCCCTAGTTTATGTATAGGGGAGACCTCCCTACAGTGGATAATACAACCTACAGTGGATAATGATCAATTAAAAATACAAATGTATGCAGAAAATTAATTTAATTTAATCAATAGTTAAGACACCGATACGTGTTAATAAATTAAATTTAATGTTAATTATTTCTCGTATATTTGGGCTTTGAATTAATGATTATCCACTGTAGGTTGCATTATACACTGTAAGGAGGTTTCCCCTACGGTGTGTTCGTCCCTGAATGAAGAAATGTAGGTAATAGTGGACGCTTCAGAACCTGCAGACGTGTATAGTAGTTTCGCCCTCCTCCGCTAGGGTCTCGCAAAAGAATTCTTAGCACGCTAACTGCTTTACCTGCTCCATGCTTTGCTGAATAGTAGAACACTGTGCCACAAAAAGTAATTTTTCATATTCTCATTGTTACATGAAAAATAGATTTTTTTCGAGAAAAGCGAGCTGTACCGACAGTCTATATAACCTTTAGATCATTTACACAGAGAATCAGACAAAATGGCTTCGTCGTATGGTCTGAATCCATTATCTACGATTTACACTCGATTTCCAGGGCCCTTAAGTCGTTCAATTAAAGGTTAACATTAGCTTCTGTGGTTTAAGTGCTTGTTCAGTGATTCCCGACTCTATCAACTTCTGGTGTTGTGGGAAGTGACGAGTCGGACGACGTATCACCTCCGGTTGCGTCGGGATCGATCTTTCGATGAACGATCGTGGTCGTAGCTTCCAGAGGCTACATGTGTGCCAATTTTCTACAAGGCCTAAAGCCTTTTTTGGGTTGAAAAAGATTGCGTGGTTAGATAGGCTCAGGGACTCTTGGTTTGGATTCAGTTCGACAAAAAGGTATTTAAAGGTGTGATTAATAATGATGATACATATTCTGGTTTCTTGTTCGTCGACTTTGACATGACCAAACATGACTCGTTCGCTGTCCCACGCCAGCCCATCATAAATAACTAACGCAATCCATAAAATGAGATGTAAAATTCTTTTGTTCTGGTTATTAATGTTTTTATTGGAAGAGTACAGCTTTCGCTCACCGATAAAAAACAACTTCAGTACAAACAATGTTTAGAAAATCTTCATCGTCCCAGTACGACTAACAAGAAACATATTATGTTTATTATTTTTCAAATTAATGTTTTTTAAGTATAGCTCACAATTACCTTAACTGCTCACATGCCCATTGTGAAATATCTAATTTGGCTCATCAATTATATAAAAATTCAACTAACTCTGGATCAACGGAATAAAGTAAAGCACGTATACCTAGAATCATGAAGAACTTGAATCTCTGTAAAAAGATGATGGTTGTTGGTGATAATCCGTTAAGGATTATAATACTTATGCAAAAAATATTTTGACCCTCTTTATTTTGAACTTTGATGCTTAAAATGCGTCGTCATTAAAATATGTTTTTTATTCTGGAAAAAATTAAAGAAAAACCTTGCCCTCAGTAAATATCACATGGACATTTTCCATGAAGACCGCGATCCTCTATAAATATGAATGGGTGATGACACTTGTATATAAGTCCCGAAATCCAAGCTCTTTGTATTCTGTTATAATTAACTCAGAGATGTGTCCTAATCTATCCTGATTCCAATTAATATTTCGTCGTCGATTATTTCTATCTGAAGGGTACTGAGGAGGTTTTATATTCTGAGCAGAAAAGTGATCGCGTATATTTAAAATTCATAGGCTGGCTCTAATCGAAAATTCCAAGTAACTCTATACGACGCTCAAAAAACCGAATGCCTTTAATGAAGATAGCTGCTTTAATGACCTCGGTGAAATGGTTCGATAATTTTATAACAATTTCTGATTCCGATGGTGGTGGAATTAAAGATCTTGCATTAGTAGTAATTCTTATCGCATGAGCAGCACTTGAAATTTTGCTACTATCTCAAAACCCCCAATGTCTTATCTTCCATAGGCAAAAGATAAAATAACGCTTGCATCTACATCATTGAAGTAAGCAATTAAGCAAGACCGGTTCGGGAACTCTACTACGTGTTCCAAACGTTCTACGTGTTTCAAAAACATGAGGTTTGTGACATCGTATATTACCTGAAGTGCAGCTACATTGAGGTACTATCTTTCTATGAGTTTGAGTTGGAATCTACTGTACCCGTGGGCCTTAGTTGGGTTATAAATCCAAGGGAAAAGCTGGACCAACTTTTTCATAGACATTGAGATAATTGCAGAGGCAACTAGACTGGACAGGCTGCTCTCACGCAAGGCGGATGTTATTCTCGGTACACAAAAATTGACGGACGAAGGATACTTGGCGTCGGACGAGAAGATCTTGGGTCACTTGATCAAAGCATATTTTCTGGGCTTCATATGGTCTGGGGCTTGGCCCAAAATGGCGTTTACTTTACGAGCCCCTGAAGTCTTCCAGCCCATACAAGTCTCCTTGTGGGGATGGCATATATCTGATCCTCTTATAGAAGACAGAATAGATCATCATAGGTCGGTCGTGAGACTTTCTAGGGCCAGTCTGCTACTGGGACTAGCATGTAAGCAAAAGCCAGAAACACTTGGACATGTTTTCAGCGCATGCTCAAAGTATGCACGCTACGGGTACATAGAGATACACAATGCGGCTCTGGAAGTGTTATATTACCATCTACGGCAATTCTATATTATGGATGTAATGCCCGTCTTGCCATACGCCCAGGAGGAAATTAAGTCAGTTGTGGAGAATGGTCAGTGTAAGTTCTACTGGAATTTCTCATTCTCCGCCACTTAAAGTATTGGAACTACAAAGCCTGATATGTTCCTCAAAGATATAAAGACGAAGATCATTCACGTGATTGGATTCTCGGCACCAACCGACGATAATATCAAGGCAAATGAGGAAGAAAAACGGGCGGAATTTTTAACACACCTTTTCGAGCTAAGCAGGTTATACCAAGGCTACGAAGTCCATTTTGTAGTTCTCATAATCAGCTGCCTTGTAGGTTCTACATTCTACAAAGATTAGTAGCTCTAAAAAGATATCCAGAGGTTAAATTCATCTCCAACTGTGCCTTCTACTGCATAAGATCATCCGCGGCCAGAGAATGGACTCTAGGAACATTATTGTACGAAGTCTCTAGCGTATATTTCCTGCTACTGCTCACCTTCTAGGACAGAAGGAGCAGAAGTGGATGACGTACATGTTCCCGTTGCGACGGGATTGGTTGCTTTAAAGAAACATGATCGTAGCTTCTGGAGCTTACAACTGCTCACGATCTGGCGTTTCGCCAGAACTTTGTAGCGAATTTCCCGGAAATAAGGGCAGTAACTCAAGACGACCTTAAAGAACAAAGGCGTCAGATAATAGATGAAAACCGCCTCCCTGCAAGAACCATTAACCGAATACGATCTCAAGTTGAGAATGCATTTACCCAGCAACTCCAGGGTACGCAGGCCAAACAGAGGAACAAGTGGACGCCGAAAATGAATGGAGACGTGATCAGATGTCACTTGCGGGCAATGGAACTGGGAGGACCTGTCAAGGGCGAGCAACATCGTCTTTTCATGGGACTTCGTCCCGAGCTGGCCTGTGGTTCACCCCGACGATGCGGTGGAAGAGGAAATTTATATAGCTGTGACACCAGACGCCATGGACGAACAGGGGCCGGATCTGGGGGATGTAGCGGGGCGACTGTCTCATGCTCGACAGTCGTTAGGTTTGCAGCTGACGAAACTTGCCCATGCTCTTGCTAAACTCATTGAAGAGCTCGACGAGGAAAGCCTGCGTGTCATAGTGTGCTTCACTGATGCCATCCTAGAGTTCTCAGATCAGGGACTATCAATGAGGAACGGTCTGCTGAATTTTCGATTCAATAAGGACGTACTTCGGTTAGTTGGCGGCTTGCACACCGAGACACTTACTCTGTTCTCGCAGCAGGATATGAGCTTGCTGCAGGCGCAGACTCTTGCATATTGCGCTGCGGTCGCCTGTTCCAGTATGATGAGCATAAAACTCAGAAGCCAGGCTACTAACAACTATTCCCACCAAGTTCTTTTGGTTGATCGGACATTTTGCAACTGATAAGTGATCCAAATATTCTGATGGATTAGAATTGATGATCTATGGCCACGCTGCAGGCTTCTTTAAAACTTTTTGCAATAGTGCCATTAGAAGAAACGGATGGTATCGGTTGCATTGGTAATTTGTGAACGATTCTCTTTTTGAGAAGGAGATTTGTAGCTGGAATTTTTCTTATTTTATTTGGTTAATTTATTTTTGCGTTGAACGATGTCGTGCAAGGGTTAATTATAGCTTGTTCTGAATCATACTTTGGGTTTTTCTCTTCATCATTGGTACGTATTTGTTGAAATTTTAAGGGAAGTGTGTTATGTGTAATCAATTCATGTAACATTTTACTAGTCGCTTGAATTTTCGCCTGATGTGATGTATTTCTGATTCCATTTTCTTTTTCATCAATTTCGCAAATAGCAATAAAAGTTTAGGTTTCTGGAGTTATTTTCATTTCAAAAATTGTGAAATGCGATTACGATCCTTTATTTTCAGGCAAAAAATTTGTAACTTGTCACGTCCCAAGCAAAAGGCGAGGGTAGTTTAGAAAAAGCATGGAAGAGAGAGGCCAGTGTTCAGAGAGTATCCTTTATACATGTCATATATGAACAACTGTCTCTTAGTTTTCCTCAAGGCAGAGTAGGTTGCGTGTATTTAGGCGCTATGAAAACAATTTTAATTTGCGAACGTAACAGTCCCACCTCCTTTAAGGCGTCATCTTCCTCAATGATTTTTGAATATACTTTATGGAGTCTGAATGACATTTGTTCTTTTGTTTAATATGTCCTAATTCTGTTCTTATCGTACAATATAATGGTGATTTCAGAGAAGTGGAGGTATGTGAGTATTGCGCTTCCTCTTTGTCTTCCTTTAGTTTTGTTCTTAAACAAAACTGTTTTGCAGAAAATGTTCTAGTATCATCGAATTTGATGTGATGTCATCTTGCTATCTGTATCAGTGTTTTCCGCCGATCTACTCAGTCACAGGTGTTACTTCCCTAACTGTGCACGTGCACAGATGTAACATGTCCATCTGTGCACATACGCCGATGTCACTTGCCTAGCTGTGCACGTGCCCAGATGTAACTTTCTCAACTGTGCACGTGCACAGATGTCACTTTTCCAACCGTGAATGTTCATGTACGAACGTAAGGATTTATACGAGGGTGCTCCTCTATATATGTATACAGGGTGTCCGTGTATTAAAAATACATATTTGTATTTTCTGATTCCTTGTGAAGAACTGAATAGAAAATAATCAATACAAAAATTTGATTGAATGCATAATTACCGAGTAATCAGCAATTAAAGATTAACCAATCAAAAAAATGCGTTAGATAGCCGACAGTCCATTTGCCATCGCTAAGAGTGTGTGAGAATACAAGTTCAGAACGTATAATTTCCGGTCCGTTTATTTTTATAAGAGTTTTTGACTCTTTGGTGCAACTTCACACTTAAACGAGATACGAAAATTAAATAGTATCTTCTTCGTGGCAACCAAATGAGAGAACATTGCTCAGCGATTAAATTGAAATGCACGCGTTGTTTGAAATCTGTAGAATCCTCCTCAATTCTAAGAATTTCGCAGAATTCCTTCTAGTTCTGTAGAAATAATTACCTTAACATTTTTGAATTACCCTGAACACTTTTGATTAGATTGCATTATTTGGAATTTCAAGACTTTTAAATAAGAAGTGTATAAACTGTCGCTACGGGTAAAAAAAAATGGTCCGTACCGGTTTTTGAACCGTAAATAAAATTCAAGGAATTCAAGGAATTTATGGAATTGAAGGAATTTATGGAAATAAAGGAATTTATGGAATTTAAGGAATTAATGGAACTTAACGAATTCATGGAACTCAAGGAGTTCATGGAATTCAAAGAATTGACGGAATTCATGGAATTAACGGAGTTGATGAAATTCATGGAATTCAGGGAATTCACGGAACGAAACGAAAACGTTACTATTCTAGCTAAAGAAGTATACTATTTCAAACGTATATTCATAGAAATGTTTTACATTATTAAGAATACTAATAATGTTAATTTCCGAACTGACATAGATAATATGAGCATAACATATAATAGCCTCATCCATGCCTCCCAATGATATATATTTTCTTTATTCTTAACTCTTAATGATACACCCCGAAAATAATTGCTCCTTCATCTTGCTTATCGCTCTATTTTCCTTCTCTTTTCCAACAATGTACCGTTCACGCTTCATAAGAGATACGTCATGCGCCATAGATATACTCAATGTACTACCATGTCAATGTGAATCAACCTGTCAACTATATATCACCTGTGTTTCTTGCCGTTTCCATTCTGTCTGCTGGACGGCAAGAAAACAAATGTGTTTTAATATGTCAACAATAATTTTAATCTGTAATTAAGTCCGTCCAGCAGACGGAGTCAATACAATAGTATATAAAACTTTCAAAAATTACAATTAAACCAACAGGTTATAACTTTTAATAATATGAATTCTATGATTTTTATATCTTTATCTCAATTGTCACGACACTTCAATTAATTATACTCCTGCTCCAATTTGTATTATCTTTGTTCATACTTAGTTCATACTTAGTTTCTCAAAAACCGACGCTATATATGTCCTTTTTAAGTCTTCACGCTTACTAGTTATGTATTTTTATCACACAGGTTTACATTTACAGTAGAAAAATTTGTACTGATGAGGACTGTCGACGAGCAGTTGAAACGTTTTGTAACGTTTATGATCTGAGAGTCTCTCAGACATAAATTACAATAAAATTTGACCATTAATCTACATTACTTTTCATCTTCAATAAGATAGATTTAGGTATAGATGTAGGTTCGATGCCCTGTAGCGTTAGAAATTTTATTTGTAATATACCTTTTTGTCATATCGTTAGAGTATAGCAGTAGTGGTTGCTACTAATCTGCAATACTGGCCCAGTAATGAACTTCCGTGCTGGCCCAGCACTGCAGGTCAGTACCTAGCCTTGTTTGCATTATTGGTTCAGCCAGTACTAGGTCTGTACTAACAGAGTACTTTTTGAAAATGAAGATTTAATTTGAATTCGAAATTGGGGAAAAGAAAAATTAACCTAGGGTAAATTGGAGAAAACCAACCAAGGGCCGGATAAGTTTGCCCTACATGGGGCGTTTGCAAGTGCAAGCAGGACGATCCTTGTAGGGTCCTTGTCAGCTTTCCAGGCCAGGACAACACTAGAACTAGGGAAAACTGGCGAGAACCCGACCAGGACCCCATAATAATTTCTGCACGGGTAGAAGTATATTCTATAAAGCAGAAAAGACAGCATAGCACACCTTTTTCATAACTAAAATTCAATTGGAAACATTATTTACGACACCAAAGTTTGAATTTTATGGTGGCTTGAGGAGATCAACGCCTATCCAAACCACACGTATACATATACAGCTGCCTTACAGCTTAGACTCAGAGTTTAGAGCAACTTGTATGACAATTACATTGTATTGTTATCATTATACTCTTCCTTATGAACATAGTACTCAATGCTTGGAACAGATAGAATATCCTAGTTCTATTTAACAATGGTGGTTTAGCTAAGTCGACTAATAACATATTTAATGAAGACAATCTTTTAGAATTTCGGCTCAGGAGAAGATCAAAGTTTGACAAGCAATAAATAACGTTTCTTAAATTGAAATTATCAAATTTCAAACTGTTTCAAGCTTATTAAAGTTGTATTATCTTGAAGACAATACAATAATAACGGGTTCAATTCAAAATTTACTATAAACTTGGAAAATAACGCTAAAAAAAAGTGCCAAGAGATTTATGATTAGAACTTTTTAGGAAAAATAATTGTTTCCTACCTTGAGTTGTTTCTGTAAAAGAAAAGTGATTTTTTCATTTTTCAGAGAGAAAAAATTTCCTACCTCTTGAAAGCCCTGGCACACGAAATCTCATGAAATGTTTTCGCCTTAATACTGAGTTTTAGAATAGAAAATATTAGGACAGAATATGATATATTATGATGATAGAATATGATAGAATAGGATACAAAATTAAAATGAAAAAATTACTTCGAAATAATTACAAAACCCATGTTGACTGCGTTTTTTGGCCCAATTTTAGGTTTTATTTTCAAAATTAAGTATTCCAACAAACAAATTAAGAATTTTTTTGAGAATTTCCTCTTGTCGACTTCAATAAAAGATATAATGTTGATTACTGATTTAAAAGGTGGCAGTATAGAAGTTGATAACAAGCTATAACAATATATTTGCTGTATATTACGATCGTCCGAAAACACCGCATTTTTAAATATCGAAAATTACTAATGCTCAAAAATTTTTTATTATGAGAAATTGTTTGTTATTATCAAAATAAGAAATTTTTTACATCATTGCGACACCGTGGAACTAGTTTTTATTACAAAATTCATATTATTATATAATACGGTATGTATGTGCACAAGCAAATAAAAAAGACATTGTGAATGTATACATGAAATAAAAAATAAAATTGGACACATTAATAAAAAATAATCACAAATCTCATTTCGACTGTGCCTCTTAGCCTACATTTTTTTTTTGAAATTCATTTCTTGTAACACAGGCATGATTCCCGGTTATACGAGAGAATTTCAGAATATTAATTTGTATTTTTGTATCAATTTATAAAATTTTAGAAAGCTCTAAAATTTGTGAAATCTATGGTCAATATGAATAATAAAATGTTTTGAAAACATTAGTACTTTTAAAAATTTGAGAGTTATATAGAAATTTGAGAAATCGCCGAAATTTCAAAAAATCGATTAACCAATTTTAATAATTTTTGAAAATTTTAGATATTTCAGACATTTTAGAAACTTAGAAATTTCAGAAATGTTGAAAATTCGAGACAATTCTATAATTTTATCAAAGTTGACGATATTGTAAACTTGGAAAATTTTCGAAATTGCAGAAATTTCAGTCATTTAAAAAATGTTGATCACTTTAGAAATTTTGATAATTTTAGAAATTTAAATAACTTTCGAAATTAAGAAATTTTGAACTTTAATTTTAGAAATTGAAAGATTTTAGAGATTCTTAAAATTTCATAAAATTCAGAAATATTAGAAATGTTGATAAGTTTGAAAAACCCCTCGAACAAACTCCAGTTCCAAGGTCGAAGTGGCGTTGTGGTGCTCAACCAGAGGCTACTGTGTGCGTTACGATGGTACTTTTGAAATAAAATTCTCATTTAATCTTAGAAAATTTTACGAATGTTAGAACACTTTCAACATTCTTGGATAGTTTCGGTATCACAGTTTTCGCGGTGACACATCATATTATATTCAAGGCTGACCGAAGAAGTTCACTATCACTACCAAACGTCAAAAGTGTGCTTCCAAACGCATC
Organism: Andricus quercusramuli; assembly: GCA_932178445.1. NCBI lineage: Eukaryota > Metazoa > Arthropoda > Insecta > Hymenoptera > Cynipidae > Andricus > Andricus quercusramuli. The sequence continues at coordinate 50,954 of CAKNXH010055800.1, read as the reverse complement.
CTAACGACATCCAAACGATCGGTAAACAAATTTTTCAAAAAAATTAAAATTTGTTCCGCAGCCTCAAATTTTGAAAATTCAATATCTTTTTGAGTTTTGCCGTCCAAACGAAAAAAATTAGCTTCCAAACGCATCCTAACGAAATCCAAACAATTGGTGGAAAATTTTTTTTTTAAATTAAATTTTGTTCCGCAGCGTGAAGTTAGCACTCCAATTTTGAAAACTCAATATCTTTTTGAGTTTTGCCGTCCAAACAAAAAAATTTGGCTTCCGAACGTATCCTAAAGACATCCAAACGATTCCATTAAACAAAAGTTGGATTTGTAATTGTTGATGTGCCCACTTCACGGACATATGATTGTGCTGTATTGCTTCACCGGCTGCCACTTGACAGCGTGGTACAGCTTTCTCTAACTCATTTTCATCATCGATAATTTTCCCCACCAAATCAACCTGTCCTTGAAACTTTATTGTTTGTCTATTGAGATAGGCAGTTTTTTCCTGCTGTCGTTCACCTTAGCGATAAGATATCTCACTGCTGTTTTCTGTATCTGAGGATACTTTGCAGCAAAGTTCGTTCTAAAATTGTATCCAATTTGCGCATAAATTCAAACTTCATGCTATCATAATAGAGGTCCAGCAATTCTCATCTTATTTTTATACTCCTGACGACGCATTACCACGGCATTTATATTGAGGTGATTAGCTGTGAATCATAAACGCTAGCCAAAGCATCCTCAGCAGCTACAGGTGTTATTCTCTGTGTTTCTGGGATGGAAAATCCTATCAGTAGCAACACTACCACCAAAATAGCCTTCAAAGTTATCAGAGAAAAGCTAAAACCTTACCACGACGTAAACACGAGAATCACACAAGAATTATTATTTTCATGTGACTCCGGCGCATTTACGCGTTTTTATACGATAGCATAGAGTATTGTAATATTGTACATTACGATACAGCGGAAAATCACTCTTCACATTACACTCTGCTGTACCGTAATAGACAACACCACGATACTGTACGCTGTCGCAACAAAACTTGTAAACGGCACCGTCGTCAAACAAAATATTATATGCGCCACTGCGCACAATTCAGTTCTGAACGCAACTCGCTTACAATGACCGCAGGACTTATCTCGCCTCGGCTACGATCGTCCTGCGAGCATTGCCGCTCGTCATTTAAAGACCCTAATTATGCGCCTCGGCGCATAATATACTATCAATTAATGTCTCCGGCTTAAGATGGTTACAGTCGAATATGTCGAAGGCATTTTCTAGTTAGAATTGGATTTTTAATATTTTTCGTATAGTATGCACGGGACTTTCCCAGTAAATATTATCAGTCACGGACGCAATATCATAATGCCATCAAGTGACCTGATAAGAGCGTGTGCCTTAACATATATATTGGGCAAAGCCTGGTTTTTAGCCCATAATTCACGGACTGGGTTTCAGTCAAGTGCATGGATTTTTATTATTATTATTGTTACATATTATATATTATTATTATGTTTCTTATTATTATAATAATTGTATTTACCGTATCTGTTTCTCCCGCTGCAAAAGTATATTTACCTGTGATTTGTCGAAAACAAGTACAATGAAAAGTCTTCTCGGCCTTTTAAACAACCCTTTGATTCGAAAGTCTTAAATAGTGTTCTGAGTCGTCTCACACTCCAATAATTTTCCTTTACTGTTGCTCCAAATTGTTTCTTGCACTGTAGATGATCTTTAATACTGCCTGTTATAGAATATTTTAATCTTGGGAATAATTCCGTTTTTGTAAACTGATTATTAATAGTTTCTAAGGTGCTCGTTGGCACCTCCGCATTGAGATCTATCATCGTCTTTATTTTCATTGTTTCACATTCTTTTGTAGAATCGTCGAATGGAAAATTATCGATCCAATTGCACTGTAAATATGTAAAAAATAAACTTTATTCCAATTGTTTACAAACATGCTGTTGGATATTATCTAGCACGCATGTTCATCGTATTTATAGACCAGATATTGTTGAGCTCTCTCATTGGAAAATTAAAATGAGTAACCATTAACATTACCGATGTGTCAGAAATTAACCCCCTTCCCTTTCCCTTCCTCTTACTACTTGTCATCCCCCCTCCACATATCCCTTACCCTGATCACCTTGCTTCACCGACTATCCCTTCACGATAGGAAGGCCCCTTCAAAACAGCTGCATATTTCTGTTATTTATTTGTAAGTAAAAAATCGCATAAAAACACAGCTTAGACCACAATAAACCTTACTTTATTGCGTTCAAGATAAGTCTTCATTTGTTTATGTATAAAATTTAGTTTGGAAAATATCCTTCGCGAAAAGATGAAAACTGCAGTTTCTTCGCGTCACACTGTCCTTGCTTGACTTTCAATGACAATATCTTTGAACTGAAGGAAGTAAAGAATTTTGAAAAAATCATATAGATGCATTTATATTTTGACTATACATACGTGGAAACAACATTGCAATATATTAATAACAATTAACATAAAATTCATTTGAACAGGACTATACTATCTCTCGTAAAATACGTAGTAGAGAGTTATATTTTGTCTCAAATTGCTTGGAAAATTCCAACGAATACAATCGAATAAAAATGAGGAATAGCAATCCTAAAACCTATTAATTAATAGCAAATAATCCTGGAAGACTGACGAATGGTAGTGTGGGTGTGAGGAGACTATGGCTATGGGATACCTTGGCTAAAGGGTCAACTCAGGGGGTCTGCTCATTCATCAAGTTCTGAAAAGAGGAAAAAGATACTTTGATTTCCAATGGCAACTCCTCGTGCTGTAGCTACCTTTTTTGAATGACCAGACCCATCGGCTATGCGGTATCCCGCTGTGTGTGGATACCCACCCTACCGTTTGTCGATCTTTCAGGATTATTTGTTATTAATTAATAGTTTTGAAGATTGCCTTGAATTCAAAAGTTCTTCGCCCACTTCCCTTGCTGCTTCAACCACCTCACTCTCCTCCACTTCTTCTTCCCCTTTGTTCCTTTAATCTACCTGCCACGGTTTCCCTCTTCCTTACGACAAACAGGCTCGAAGTAGACGACGCAAAATAATTCCAATCGTCGAATTCCATAAACCCAAAAATATCAAATAAGTTCAGCGCCTACTCAAAATGACAAGCTGGTACAAAAAGTTTATTCCAAACTTCGCCGTTATGGAGACAGATGAAGAAATCTTACAAAAGGAACTACAAAATGTTGAACAAATCCTAATACATAACGATTACACAAAAAAAATGAATGAAGCGATAAGAAAATACACTAAAAGACAAGACAAAAAAACCTACTAAAGAGAGAGAGAGAGAGAAAGACCACCATCCTACCCTACATTTAAGGTATCACCGAACAAATAGAAAGAATTCTCCACAAACACAACATCCAAACTATATTCAAGCCACCGGCGAAAATAGGACAACTTCTAAACAACCCTAAAGATGAAAAGGACATAGCTTTTTATTTGACAAAACAACCGTCATCGAAAAAACATACAATTTTTTTCAAGAAAACATAGAGGAGCAATCGAAATCTTGAAATACCCTAATAAAATGAATAGGGACAATGAATATACACTGTAAAAAACTCAACGAAATTGATTGATTAAACGAACTTACCGGGTAAGTGAAGTTCTATCAAAATTGTATGAAGCGCCTCTTCCGAATAGATCATAAGTAGTACCCCTAACTTTTACCGGATTTGCCACAATATTCAAAGCTTTCAAAAAAGTACGCCAGTTCCGCCCCCGCCGCTCGGACACGTCTCCAAATCCTCATTTCGTTGAAAGTGCTGCCGTGATTTTTTGTTCGGTTTCTTACTTGTAAGAAAATGGGTATTATATGAGTGGGACTGACCTATTCGGAAGAGGCGCTTCATACAATTTTGATAGAACTTCACTTACAGGTAAGTTCGTTTAATCAATCAATTGTATTACGCGCCTCTTCCTCTAGATCACAAGTAGTTGTTTAAAGCCACGGCAGCTTAAATAATAATATCTGTTGATATCAATAAGAATATATATAAATATATTGAATTTTTTTTTATAACATTACAATGTTTAGAAACTGAATAACATTGATTTCTATTCAATGAAATAAACCTCATTTAAGACACAATTATTACTTTCTTGTGTTAGTATTGCATTAGCAAATGCCGTATTGTCTTCAGCAATACTCAAATCATGAAATTTGGCAAAAATCTTGGAGTTCTGTGTCCAGCCTGCAGTTTTTCTAATTGTGTCGATGTTTATACCATTTTTTTGCAGTTGAGGTGGATGCATGTCGAGTACTGTAGGCTGAAAAAATACTAGTATCAACTCCACTTTCTTGTAGTATAAGCTTTACCCAGCGACTTAGCGTTTGAGATGTCACTGCAGAAAAAGGACGTCTGAATGAGATAAATAAGTTGTCAGTGCTTCCTCTGCTTTCTGAAGTTCTCTCCAAATAACATTTCAAAATTGTAGCTACACAGATGCTTTCGTCTTTCGGGTAGTATGGGATTGTTAGTAGCGGCTGCTTTCTGTTGAGTCCAGACGTTTTCACTCTGTCTGGAATCCTAATCTCAATCTTATCTTCCCTTTGCATAACATTTTTTATGTTTATTAAGGCCAAGGTCTGCAACCGATGTTCCGTAATAAGTGCAAGCAACGTCGCGAGTTTCATTGATAACTTTTCTAGTGAAATCTTATTATGAGGAACTAAGGTTGACAAGTGATTCAAAATGACCTTGGGGTCCCACGTCTGACCGCACTTCGGTTTAGTGAGTTTCTGATTGTAGACTCCTTTAAAAAATCGCTTTAGTCTGTCGTCTTGAGCCATTTCCTTTCCAACTATAAGTGAGATTGCTGATCTTAAGCTATTCAAGGATCCGTGAGACGCTTCCTTTTTGAACTCTTCTGCGAGCAATAATGAAACGTTATCGACGGAACTGTCGAATGGACTAGTGCCTCTTTTGCAGTTAAACATCCACCATTTCTTCAAACAGCCTTCGTACTGTTTTAATGAAGATGTAGCCAGTGATGATATCATAATATCTATAGAGTCACTCGTGACTCCTTTTCTCTCGTATGCCTCCCGGATAAAATTCATGCCACCAGGGTAAGGCTTTTCCACAGTGGGTGTGGATCTCTGTTTGGAGAACAAAGAAGGTTAATATCTGGTTCAAATTGTATTGGCTTGGATTGTAGAAGGCTTAGAAACAATGGATACCAGGGTTCTGTTGGCCAATCTGGGACTATTATAATCCCTTGTGCTTTTTCTGATTTTATTTTATGCAAAACTTTTAAAATAATTGCAAACGGAGGAAATTCATAGAAATAAAAACCTGACCAGGATACCGTAAAAGCATCAACTGCAATACTCTCTGCTTCTGGGAACCAAGATATATATTGGTCACATTTGAAGTTAATGCGACTTGCAAATAAATCTACTTCCGGGTTTCCAATATAAAGAACAACTTTCTTAAACGCATCGTCGGATAATTGATATTCTGTCTCTGGTTCCGTTCTTCGAGATTCAAAATCTGCAACACAATTATCCAGCGAGCTAATATATGAGGCGAAAATGTAAATATTCCTCGCTTCGCACGATTCCCATATCGCACGTGATAATCTATTCAAGTTTTGAAATTGAACTCCACCCATTCTGTTTATGTAAGATAACGCGGTGGTGTTATCAACCCTTGAAAGAATATTGCAATTTTCCAAATCTTTGGCAAAACATTTCAAACCGATGAAAGGCAAAATTCTATCGGCCTGATACAGTTTTTTGCTGATCTGATGTTTACTTTCCACCAATTTAACTCTTCACGTACTTGATCTGAAATTACCATTTTTGATTCGTAATTGTTATTATTAATTTGTAAGGCTTTAAATTTATTTCTCTCGAAGGCCTTAGTGTGACCGTAGCCATATTTTACCGTGGGACAACATGAAATTATGGTACCTATGAATTCCGCGAATTGACGTATCTTACAAATTGAATGAGTTTCTAAATTACTGATCAAAGACAATACTTTATTGACCTTTTGCTGTGGTAGTTCAATTAGCATATCCTCTGAATTAAATATATATCCCAAATATTTTTTCTCTTTTCCAGGTGTTAATTGACTCTTTTTCAAATTAATAACAAAGCCGAGATTTTCTAACATTGTGCATGTGGATGATATATTTTCTAGACATTTTTGTTTCGTATCAGCAAGTAATAGCCAATCGTCTAAATACACCACTGAAAGGAATCCTTGATTTCTTAATCGCGCTACCATCGGATTTAAGATTTTTGTAAGAACATAGGGAGCAGAGCTAAGTCCAAAAGGTAAGCAGGTGTATTGACGTAACTTACCGTTGAAATAAAATCTTGAATATATCCTGTGTGATTCTGCTACTGGCATTAAGTGATACGCGTCTTTTAAATCTATGGAAGCCAGTTGACAATCAGGCGTAATAAGTTTCGCGACTGTTCTCCAGTCTTCGAGCTTGAAGTGCTCTGTCTCTACAAATTGGCTTAGACTTTTTAAATTTAAAACTAATCTGAAAGAACCATCTGCTTTATTTACCAGAACATTTTTCGAGATAAATTGTCCTGCTTCCGATTTGCACTCCTCTATTGCACCATTTTGTGTTAATTCGAAAATGCAGACATTATTTTGATGAACCTTTGTATAAAAAGGCATTTTATAACCCCGAATCCAAGCCAGTATGACAGAATCAGAAGTAATTTCTTTCCAATTGCATAGGAAATATTTAAGTCTTCCAGCTAAAACACTTACGTTTCCTTGTATGGCCTGCTCCTCTGATCGGACCTCCTGCGTTCCTCTGGTGCATTCCTGCCCCTGTTCCTGCTGTTCTGAGAATTCCATTGATTCCTGCCGTTCTGAGAATTCGATTGGTTCCTGTTGTTCTGAGAATTCCAGTGCTTCTTGTTGCTCAACATCAGAGAATTGTTCCCGCTCGAGCTCGGTTGTTGAGACTTCGATTTCGGTTGCCGATGCGGGAATTTGGAGTTTTTCGGAACAGTAGGTAATTTAGGTTTCGCGGGAGCCTTCAGTTCCTTACTTGCTTGTTCTAAGGCCTTTCTTGCCTTTAACTTTTCTTCAAGGTCTTTTCCGAATAACCATTCGTCGGATGTCGTTTCGCTTAAAGTTTGCTTGAAGGCAGTCAAATTAGACAGTAGAAGATTTCTTCTTATATTCAACTCATCACGCTGTAAATCCGCCAACAGTCTACCAGCATCGCTGAGATTTTCAACCAGGGCTAAATCAACTTTTTCTTCTCCTTCCTTAAGAATTGTAGATAGAGCTTTCTCAATTGCTGCCAGCCCAGCGGTCAACTTTTCTTGTCTTTCCCTGATGCGATCATCTCTCTTGAATATAACATCCTGAAGACTAACCGCCCTTATTTCGGGATTTATCTTCGGTGGATCGATTACGATGCAGTTACTTGGTGGAGGATATTTTTTAATAATCTCTTCTTTTTCCTCGTCTGGTAATCCCTTTTTTAAGATATCCTCCCACCTAACGACAAATTCTTCGAGAATTGGAGATGCCAGGATGCGTTCCTTTATCATTCGTTTACCAATGACATTTAAAACATCTGGACCAAGACTTTTCGGATCTTGGATAGCAGTTGTGGCATCATTAGGCCGAGTATTATCCTGTTCTGTGCCTTGAACCTTTTTTGAGTTGTCGTCCTTCGATGGACCTGGAGAGTTATCAACTTGCTCTGCTGGGTTCATGTCATAATCTCCATTGAATTCGCTTGAAGAGTATACATCTTTCTCATTTCTGATATCGGCAGCTGAAGATGAACCTGTCGAAGAACTCGAAGAACTCGAAGAATACGATCTGCCTATTGAAAAAAAATTTCGATTTTTAAAATAATTTAATTTTAAATTGGATCATTTTTCTGACAAAGAAACATTCAATTTAAAAAAATCGAGTAATAACTCAGTAAATTATATTATCCCTTAATTGATTATTCTCCTATTTATATAATTTTTGATTGTCGATTCGTCTGTAAGACTACTATGAATTTTGATCAAGTATTAACTTGAATGCAAAAAACCAGATCTCTTTTACATTCGAGTGATAACTCTTCTGTAATCAGAGTAGCAATTATTTGTAATTGCTAGTAATATAATAATTAAGTAATAACTTAATTAAAATTTCTACTGAATAATAATACAGCATAAGCAATTGTTGAGTAATAACTCAATAAACGGCTTGAGACGAAGTAATAACTTCCAATATAGGAGTAATAACCCCTTTAAAAATGAGTAATAACTCAATCAAATTGGATAAAATACAGAACAAAGAAATCTCATTCTATCTTTTTTGATAAACTGAGAAGATCAAAATGAAGTGTCGCGTTGTCAAACTGCAAAGAAAAATAAAAGAACAAAGAGTTCCTAACCCAAAAATGCTACTTACGACGTTTGTGCTTCCGACTTTTATGTTTCCTCTTTTCGAGCATTCGCTCTAACTTTCGAACTCGCCTCTCCATTTTACTTTTCTCATCATCGGAAGATGAGTGATATTTTCTGCGCCTTTTACGCATTTTTATAAAAATTAAAACAAACTTGTGTGGCTTGTCCGGCACAAAGAAAAGGAATGAGGATTTAGAGACGTGTCCGAGCGGCGGGGGCGGCACTGGCGTACTTTTTTGAAAGCTTTGAATATTGTGGCAAATCCGGTAAAAGCTAGGGGTACTACTTGTGATCTAGAGGAAGAGGCGCGTAATACAATTTTACATCGCCAGGTGTGGGAAATAAAAGGACCCTGCACAAACGTGGTGACTTTCCGCGACGAAAGGTAAAATCCCACTCTGCTGGGAATTTACAAATGTCAAACGTGATATTCCCACCTAGTGGTGAAAGTTCGAAAGCGCTAATGGATTTTTACGTAGCGAGTTGGTGAATTCTCAAAATAATACGTAATATTCATTGAACAATTAGTAAAATAACTGTTGGAATCCGGAAAAATTAGTTCTCAAAAAATAAAATAAATTAGACATTATATTTCAATTCGTTGTTATTTACTTGTATGAAGACGAAAGATACATGAATCAAAACTTTCAAAACGTTGCAGTACCTAAATTAAACTTAACTCGGAATCTAACTTGGAATAGGACTTGACTGTCGTACCTGAAATAGAGCTAATAAATTTGTCTTGGTGAAACAAAATTAAAAATCAAATGGGCCAGACAGACGTGCCCCTTCATTTCTTAAAACATTTCCCGAAACTTCAGCACAGTATTTGTATATATCTAATTTTACAGTTGCCGAATATATAATTCCATGCAATATTCATCACGTCACAATCTGTTACATGCCCTTAAGAATAGAATCGCTTAGAACAGACCCTAAGACATCAATTCAATTATGCAATACAAGGTTGTGTATCACAAGACTTACATGTCTGAATTAATGCGAAAAATGTTAAATCTCGTTCATTCTGAATCGGTTAAAAATTAATGCGACTGAGTCCGAAACAACTAAACAATATGCGAACGAATCCGAGTCGATCCGAACCCGGATTCATTCGGATTGAAAATTCAGTGAATATAAATCCGAGTTCGGATTGATTCAAATTGAAAATTTCGTTCGGATTGAGTCAGACTAATTTTTAACAGATTTGAATTGAACGAAAGTGAGAACTTTCTTCGTATTTGTTCGGATACAGATTTCTGGATAATTCGGAATGAAATCCTATCCGAAACATTCGCTAGGGAATACGCTGAACAAGTTAGACATTTTCTATGCCATAAAGTAAGCATGCGCAACATTAGTATCTCTTAATTTATTATATAAAGTGAAAACCAGCTCCAGAATATAATTCCTTAGAATAGACCCTAAAGCATCAATTCAATTATGCAATATAATTTTGTATATCACAAGACGTAAGAATCTCAACAAATTAAACAACCCTGGCGAAAGTTTCGGATAGGAATCTTGTCCGAGCCAGTCCGAACCAACTCGAATTATTCTGGGATCCGTATCCGACTCAAACCGAGAAAAGTGTTAAATCTAGTTCATTCTGAATCAGTTAAAAATTAACCCGACTCAATCCGAACCAACTATACAATATGCAAAAGAATCTGAACTCGGATTCATTCGGATTGGAAATTCAGTGAATATAAATCCGAGCTCGGATTGATTCGAATTGTAAATTTTGTTAGGATTGAGTCAGATTAATTTTCAACCGATTCGAATTGAACGAAATTGAAAACTTTCTTCGGATTGGTTCGGATACAGATTTTACCTTACTGCAATTTTTTGTTATAAATTTGAGGGATCCCAGCGTAGGAGCTCAAGAAAGGGTAAATAGGTTAATTTCTTCACGATAAAGGGCAAAGATTAAATATTCATTTTTACATGTAGAAGAGTAACAATCTTTTGATAAGGAATGTAATATTTCTAAATAATGTTAAATTATTTTTTTTATGTAATGATTTCTGTCCGTAAAGAATTGATTTAAAAAAAAGTGCATCGAGTTATGTTATTGAAAGTTCATTCACAGCGATATAAAAGAATATCGTATAGAAAGAGATAAGACGGTAAAGGAAAAGGTTTTCAAGTTTAGGAGAAGAAAGGGTAATTCGGCACAAGAAAAGGAAACGCAGTGGAGAGACTGTTTGTCAAGGTGTAGTTAAATTTTCAATTAAAAAAATTAATTTCCAACCAAAAAAAGAACTTTCAAAAAAATAATTAAATTTGTAATCAAAGAAATTATTTTTCAAATATAATGATGAACCTTAAAAAAAAAATCTGAACAGAATAGTTGAATTATCGACAGAATCTGAATTTTCAACCATAACGATTAATTTTCTACCAAAAAGACGGGTTTTCCACAAAATACATGAGTTTTCAACTAAAAAAAAATCAATTTGAAAGCATGAGGATTCTTTTTCTACCAAAAAAGACATGTTTTCAACAATATACATGAATTTCACAACTGAAAAAGATAAAGTTTAAGCCGCAAATATAACAGCTATATTCGTAGTGAAAAACGTAATTTTCCACAACAAAAAGAAAACAAAGTCTTAACAAAATAGTTCAATTTTTTATTAAAGAAATACATTTTTAACTGACAAGATGAACTTTCAGCTAAAAAGGATAAATTTTCAACAATAAAAATATGAGTTTTCATCAAAATACATGAATTTTAAACTAAAAAAGATTCATTTTAGACCGGAAATGGAATAGTTATATTTGTAGTTAAAAACGTAATTTTCCACAACAAAAAGAAAACGAAGTGTTAACAAAATAGTTCAATTTTTAAGTAAAGAAATATATTTTTAACAAAATACATGATTTTTCATCTAAAAAGGATACATTTTTAACCATAACGATGTTATCCTCCAAAAATATCTAACGGAAAATGGATTGGACTCGAATTATTAGTCGAGACTTTTCTTGACGGAAGTCTGGCAGAGTAGACCTTAGGCAATTTTACTCGCATTCCAATCCATTGTTCTGCATGATCCTTGTTTCGCCCATCGCTTTCTAAAATCATAGGACCGGATGACGTATGTCATAAAAGCTAGCATCTGGCAGACAGACGTACTTAAGCTTGTCGCCTGCAAAAGGTTCAGGTACCTTGTTTTTGCTTTTCTCGATGTCTGAGCATCGACATTCTGGCACGTTCATTTTCATTATCTCTTCTCTCGTTTTTCTCTTCGCTCTCGCTCACATTCTAACTAATTGTCAAAGCTTTCTCTCTTCTCGCATCTTCCTTTCTGCTTCTCTCCTCGCCTCTCCCTTCTGCCACGCTTCTGCCTATAACCAATTTGTCGACCGGGCGATTGATTTTCCGCCTCTAAAATCTTTAAAATAAGAAGCGCAAATTATTTGAAGGAGTGAGAGTCGAAAATTCAATCAAATAAGAAAAGCTAAAGATTGGGAATGTGGATCATATTCAACAGGGATTAAATTTTCTTAATTAAAAGAAAACGAGCTCGGTCGGAATTAGACTCAATTAAAGATTCAAAGATTTTTTTAATTAGCTTATTCACGTATAGTAGTTCCGGGCGAGTATTAAGTTTTAGTTATTCTCTTTTAACACTTAAATTGGTTTCAATTAGTTAGTTTATTTTAACATGTTAAAATTGAAAAAAAAGGAAACGTCGCACTGGAAGTATTGATTATGCCGTAATTAATAATTATCAACTTGTTTATAATGAAGTCGAAATATATATTCTAATAGATATTTTATATATAATTAAAATTAAATGAAACAAGTGTACCTACACATTTTTCATTCAACGCTGAGTTAGTTTTCATACAAAGCGTAGGAATGAGAGATAATTCATTTTAGCCTTTAGACGTTATAAATAAATTAATTACGGAGGGATAATCTGTTGTTACCTATTTATACTGTATGTAACCAAAGAGGAGAGAATCATGATTATCAATTAGCCTTCTTTTAGTGTAAACAGGTTTACAGGTTTTATGTTCATTTTTGGTGACTACGTGGTGATATTCAGTTCTACGAATGGCTCTATAATGTAAATTAATCGGAGAAGCCTTATTAACCACAAGATCGCATATAGAGTCGAAGTTTATGATTTGATAGTTTTTATAATTTAGAGTAATGCCTTTCACTTTGCAAACATGATGCTGCTTACCATCAGGTGACCGTACTTTGAAGGCATAAAATTTAGGTCCACCCGAGACAAAAGTTTCAATATAACTTCCCGAACCATGAACTTCGACCTCATCTGTCATATCCCCTAGTAAACATCCTGTATCTGGGTAATATTCACCTACCTCATTTTTACTAGTGAAAATCACAGAATCCGTATCAAAATAGAGAACACGATGATCTAGTTTTTTCAAATAACCATACAATTTTAAACGGGCCTGCGCTGTTGTGTATGCGGCTATAACTACATTAGTAACAGGCGATGGGGCTACAGCTTCGTCTTTATACATCCAAAATGCATAAATATTTTCCTGGTCTACTGGTAAGATATTGGTAAGAACTTTATCTGGACTTTCAATAATATCAGTTGAAGCTTTTTGCGTATCTAATATTTCAGTTTTTGGCATATTTTGACGTTGTCCAAATTTACCACAGAAAAAATTTGAACAGAGCTTAGCCAGTGATCGTAAGCCAGGATTTTTTTTTATGTTTTCCGGATCAAGCTGAATGCCCTCTAAATCAAGAATTTTTTTCATATATGCTTTTTTACGCTCCTCGATGGTGCAATCAGAAGGATATTCGCTGGCTTCATGTTTAAGCTTGAAAAATCTATTCATATATTGTACAAAGAGACCACCGATTTTTGAGGTCGGGTCATACTGAGTTGTCTCATATTGCCAGATCTCAAAAATCGATGGGATTTTGTACCCATTTTCGCAGCCACTTTTAGCTCATCAGAAACCCATGTTCCCCCTATTTCTTTCTCAATGATACTATCTGCATGTGGACAATCTTGCTGTAACTGAAATTCACAGCAAGTTCTGCACAGAGGGAACATCAGTTTACCGTGCATACGAACAGGAAGAACAGGCAAATAACTATTAGTAGGTGGTAATACCCTACATTTGATAAGACCCTCGACATTAGTTAAATCATTATCTGGTCCAGTTAATTCCTTACACTCATCACCAATATAAACTTTTGGGTGACCTATGGGGAATTTTCCATATTTTGATATAAATGGATATAAGGAGTATCTGGATATAAGGATCTCTGGATTTTAACCTATCAAAGTCGCACTCGCACATCTCAACTACTTCGTAACCCTTTTCTCAAAGTCGTTCAGTCTGGGTCCGTGTACGCTCAAAACGGTCACTCATGCTTTCAGAATTTTTACCGAAACCTATTCTTTTATGACGATTAGTTTGATTACACCGGGGACAACCGTGCCAGTAACAACCGTGAAACTGATAAACAGTTTTTTTTATTTCTAAGCGTATCCTCATAATAACCATCAACTAATACACCTTCAGGTAGTCTATATTCTAGAGTTCGGCCAGCATGAATGATTTCTAAGTCTAATCCACGCTCTACAGACAAAAGCCATTCGATAGCCTTTTTCGACTCTTTATTTGCTAACCTATAACCCCCAGTTGGTAGGACACCTATTATGTCGGACTTTAAATCATTTTTCCTAAAAACTACTGAGCAAGCTGATGCAATGGTGACGCTTTCGACAAAAGGATCAACATTAGTTACCTTGATGAATAATTCTCGGAAAGCTAGATAAGCAGTACGAAGAATATCAACGTCATTTATACAGTACGTTCTAATTTCATTTTTAAAATTAAAAATGTAATTAGTTTCAATCAATTCTTCATACCGCTTGTCAAATTCTTCACGGCCATCTAAGGACATCGTATCTGGGGAGTAAAAATGTTTAGCTGGTAATTTACCTACATATGGCTCATTCTGCCGTGTATTGAAGAGGTGCGGAAATGTACCTTTCTTTGCCTCTTCTAAACCAAAGGCTGCAGGCATAGCACTTAATGGCATATGTAGATAATTAAGGCTATCAATAAATCGTGTTTTTTTTTACTTTTAGCAAAATTACGCTAGTACTATTTAAAATAAGCTCTGGCGGTTCATTAGTACCTCTATTCTTAATGAGTTTTCTAAGAATGAATTGCGCATCGAAACCTTTCGCATTATGTGCTATGCAAACGGTCTCATCGAAATGCTTCAAATCACGAATAGCGAACTCAGTGAACTGAGCCACAGGATCCTTATCAAAAATATACTGGCACACACCACACCATTGACATTTTACGTTGGGATCCGGATCGCTCATACAATCTTCACAAACCTGCTGTGCTACACACAAATTAGGTTTGTGAATATTTGTTGATTCGTCACCTTCGACTTCTTCACATTGCTGTGTTTCGAAGTCATAGAAAATGTATCTAGGATCCCGCACTACACTTTCCTCACCAAATATAAACTTTCTTGAGCTTTTTTTTTGCTTCTTTGAGCAGCCCACTTCTACCATTGGATCAGAATGTTCCCTCTTTTTAGAAAATTCTACAGTATTTCCGTCTGATTCCTTATTTTTTTATAATGCACAGCGTCGACTATCTTAGATTTTTTGGATTTGCCACTCTGAATTTCAGCTTTAACAAAAAGAGAAGCAAAAAAAAATCAACACAGGTACACTATTTTGGAATGTTCACTTTTATAAAAATGTAATGAATAAAAATTAAAAAGAGTTTTACTTACCAATGATAGTTTGTATATTATTTATTGCAGAGTTCCTCTCTCTCTCTGCATTTCGAAATATTTCCTCAATACCATAAGTAAAGGTATATCGTCCTTCCTTTGTATGGCTGTTTGCACAACGTCATCAAGTTGCCCCTGTGAATCACATTGGCTGATGTATCCTTCTAACTTGGTAATAAGACGATGTCTTTCATCCTCCCTCGGATGAGTAATTGCTTCCTGGTTAGCTTCATTATCCATCGACATTATTGGGCTTATTGTTCACTTGAACTGATAGCTTTAAGCTACACTGATGAACTCCTCACAGAACACAGTTCAATTTATTACACTCAACAATTGTTAAAAATACACTGTGAAAACACTGATAAACTCCTCACAGAACACAGTTTAATTTATCACACGCAACAATTGTACAAAATAAAACTGTGAAAACTAATTACGGTCGAACGTGCTTCGCGTTAGAGCATATAGCTAAGACTGACGTTCCACCGAAAATGAAACCTTGGGAAAATGTTACGGAAAAACACTATTATCTATGACCCTTTCACTTTTCCTATGTCATTCCAACGCCTCTACCAGAAAGACCTTGCCCTTTCGAACCTATGGGTAACGGCATTCAAATCTAATGTCCATCCTGGAATGGGCCCATTACCATAACGCCTCCACGACTTTTCTATTTGAAAATCATTTCGACTGATCTTCAAACCTTAAAACCTGTGAATAGCCTTCTTCTTCACCCACTGTGTCATTATTCATGATTTGGATTTCGTTACGAAAGTGTCACTGTGGTTTGAAGAATAAAATTAAAAGCATTATTCTGATTTGATATTCTAATCTCCACTATGTTTATTTTGAACTAATGATACTCAAACATCGCTCAAGAATCGTGTCTATACTTGTATTCCTCCCACCCCATAATGTCCCTATTCCCTTGTACTTAAGATCTCTGAGTAGTCAGCTAAGAATTAGTTTCTCTGTATCTTTGAAACAGTACCTACAATGTCGAAAACTACGACTGGTGTTGAAAAAGGAGCTGAGATTTCCTCTTCCACTGTTACTAATTCCACTGCTGCTACTAAAAAAAGAGTTCACATGACGGAAGTGGATGCATCACGCAAGACAAACAAACATCTCATTTTAACCACACTTTACGCACTCAGTAACTCATGCAGTAAAAACGCTATTGTTGGTCTTGAAGTGCAGTCGGATGGCAGTTTTCAACCTATTGTGAAAATTGTGTCTAACAAGCTACAAGGAATCACATTTGAGGCAGCAACATGGTCCAAATTCCAACAGCAATTTAAATTCATAAGCACCTACTTTGAATCTGAGGGCTATTCAATGTCAGAGCTGGAACCACTCGACATTAATGACTACATAGTGAAGTTCACGACGTCCTACGGTGAAAAGACTATTTTTTTTACATAACACCTGTTCCCGAGGATGATTGTGAGGATGGTGAAAATTCTTGTAAAAACAAGAAACAAAAATTTTTTGTACCTGCAGTGGCTATGAAAAAAGCTAGCTTTATTGGTTTGAAAAATATTATGTTTTGTGCGAATGAATATTTTGGAATTCTTCAAGCTTTACGTATTTTGGTAGAGGATTGTATGTCACGAATTGTAGAATTATTAACCGAACATTGTATTTCTATGAAAATAGTCGAACCATCTGAGAATTTCATTTTTGTGTTAATGAACCACGAAAAGTGTGACGAGTTTAAGAATCTAATGTATGAACATTTATCATCGAAATTCAATGACTATTATATTGATATTATTTATCATGAGATTAGTGGTGTATTATTAACCCATGTAACTTCTATTGTACGAAAAAATGTACTAACAAGAATCACGTTCAACTAAGAATGTTGTATTATTATGGAAATGTTTTACATTGCATACGTCTACTTCAACTATATCTAATATATACTGATTATTATTTGTATTCTATTTTTCGAACTATTTTAATCAATAAATGTGACTAAACTGAAATGTACAATGTTATGCTTTTATTTAAAAATCTTCACCTCCAGTATATAGATAGAAAAGTGTGCCTCGGTTAGAGCAAGATAATTGAGGTCACATAGAGTGAAGGGCGTAAGATGCTCATAGTCATCACACGAGTCCCAAATTTTCTTCATACAAGCAAGTGTTGCATTTTTTGGTTCCACTCTTCAGCGTTACGTGGTCTAGCTTAGGTGAGAGGGAAAGTACGTAACCATTAGAGTGAGATAATTAAGTTCGTAAGGAAGTGAAGGGCATGAACTCCACGAGTCACAAATTTTATTCATACACGCACGTGCTGCATTTCTTGGGTCCACTCTTCAGCGTTATGTGGTCTAGGTCAGGTGAGAGGGAAAGTACGTAACCATTAGAGTGAGATAGCTAAGGTCATATTAGGTGAAGAGCGTCAACTCTTCATAGACACACTACCTTAGGGCGAGGGGGTCGGCGCCATAGTGCGGTGAGGGGGACTAAGGAGTAGTGGAAGGGGTGTCTGGTCGATGTGATGCCTTACTACTCACGGTATTGTTAAGCAGAAATTTAAGGTACTTCTAATTGAAGGATACGATGTAGGATAACAATTCAAAAGTTTGTATTTGATCAACGCGATTGCGGTAAGAAGAAGTTTAATATTCTAGCAAAAAATTTGGTTGAAATAATAATTTACAACACAGAATTTTCACTTTGAAATTTAGGTTGTACAGTATGCCTCGTTTGAAGAAAAAAACGTACGGGCAGAAAAAAACATACCAAAAAAATATTGTGATAGAAATAAGAAAAGTTGATCAGTTGGAACGAGAAGCAAAATAAGAACTAAGCGAAAAGTTAAAAAGGAAATGAAGTCAGGAATTTGAAGAGAAAGATGAGATAAGACAGAGAAAAAAGACAAAAGTCAAGAAAGAAGTGCCGGAGTTTAAAGAAGATGATGATAAGAGAGAGACAGAAATGGCAACTCCTGAATATGTTGAAAGAGTTAAAAAAAAAAAACAACAACAATATCGAGATAGAAGACGAAAAATTCCTGAATTCAGAAATGAAGAAAAAACAAAAATGAAGG
>CAKNXH010055800.1:0-22669 GCA_932178445.1 Andricus quercusramuli | reverse complement strand
ATTCCATATACTGCGAGACAAACGACATTGATATTGTGGCAAGCAACAAAAACAGAGGAAGGGTTAAAGAGTGGAGTGAAAATGGCGCTGAAGTTTAAAATTGAGCGAAGAAATCGGCGAAATGATCGTTTTAGATCGAAACCCTACAATCTCAAGGAAAGAAGGTTTCATCCGTTTCTTGTGTAAATGCATTCCGCAATACAAACATCCAGAAGAAACTTTTTTTTCTACTGAAGTGATTCCCGGTATGTTTAAAAAAGTGGAAATGAAAGTAGAAGTAGTACTGTCTGGAATAAACAGTGAATGGATCAATGTTACTGTCAGTAAATTCATGTGCAGTGTCACTACTAAAATGTGCTTACTAGTGACAGTGTATTGGCTCGACAACGATTTTCAGCAACATTAAGTTTTATTGCGATCCATTGACATTTTCGGGACTTTTGATCGCCTACCCAAAGTGATGGAACAAGTGAATGAAGCTCTAAATATCTGGAACATCCAAATGGATGAAGTGCACACGATTCTAACTCATTTCAAAACCGACGACAGGAAATTCACCACAGAGAAGTGTTTTCTTTTTCGGAAAGAATTTTGTTTCACTGAAATTCTCAATCAGTCCAACGTTCAAGATGTCGTCATAGAATGTAAAAAGCTGTTCACTCATTTTCAAACTTTTCCAGCTGACCGTTTAAAATTAATAAAATTACTTGAAAATGAAAACGTAGAATTCGGATATCTTCACGTGAACGCGGCAATTGACACATTGATACAAGAAGGGTCTACGACGATTTCATCGATTCTAAAATTACTAAGTCACTTGATTGTAATAGAAATTGGCATTAAAAAGTGGGCTTAGGAAGACAATACACAATACATGCTGTCATCTCTACAGTGGGAACTCATAGGAGATGTGGTGGGATTGACTGATGCATTTGAAAAGGCTGGAACAAAAATGCTTTCACCAAAATCTATGACATCAGAGATCATACCAGCACTATTACTCATAAAAAGTTGTGTACAAAAAAGGAAATGCAGCATTTTAGGTTTGTCACTACAAACAAGCTTGCTGACAGAAATCAACATCCAACTTAGCGATTTGGAGAGCAATACTTGCTTTTCGTTATCAACTGCTTTGGATCCTCGGTACAAAGGACACCTTTTCACAAAAGAAGCCCGAGCAGTAGTAATGAGCAATTTAGAAAAGCACGTAAAATTGTGCAATGAACATCAGCCTGGAAGAATTGAAAATGAAACTGCAGGAGGAAGGGAAATGCACACCTCGACAGGTCAACCTAATTTTGAACCGGATTCCCTTGAAAGCTGCTTCGAAGAGATGATGGCTGGCGTTCGACGGGAGGAGGAACATCAGGTGATTCAAAAAGACGAAGTGAAGGAAGAGTTAAATATGTACCTTCTCGACAAACTTTCAAACCAAAAGGAGATTGGTGGTCCAAAAATACAGGACGTTTTCCGAAATTGAGCAAAGTAGCTTTTCGTTTTTTGTGTGCACCAGCTGTCTGTCTAAAGAGGGAAGACTTGTTCACGAAGAATTATGTGAACTTTGAGGAGATGAAGAAACTACTTTTTTTGAAGTACAACTTGACGGAGATGAACTTCAAATATTGAGTAGAGTGAGTAATTTATCGATTATTATTGGTTCTTTGTAGGTCATTTCAAAATAATCTCAATCATTATGAAAAATGATTGAAAACATAAGAATATTTCAATAGTATGGCGTGAAGTAGGACGTAGTTGAAATAAAAATTTCACGAAATGAATGACCATAAATGTTGGCTTCTTGATGGTCAATGTAACATTTCTTCAAAGATTGTTATTATTTTCATTTGAAATTTCATTTTTCTTTTTAATGAAAAATTGTAATTCTCTGTACAAAGAAATAAAATAATCAACAATCCACAGAAAATATGCAAAATTCGTCCAAATAATATGCGAATGCTCTACTTTCTTGTAATTTTTTGTCAATCATTTAACATATATATTTGTGGTACAGGGAACCACCCTACAGTAGATAATGATTTACAGTAGATAATCTTAATTAAGTGAAAAACTGGCAAGAAATGTTCATTAATTTTGTTAGTACAACGTTTCAGCAATGATACTATATCTTCTGACGAAGTTTCATTGAAATTTTATATTTAAATAATGAGTAACAGCAAAAAGTTTATTTTTAACTTGAGAAAAAAATTCACCTCTCCTTCATTCATACTTTTCAACTAAATGAAACATTTTTATGACATATTTATAGATCAGAATCAAAGCTTGAAGTTTAATGAACAATATTGATCAATATAAAGTGTTTTTTATATAATATTTATAAATATTCAAGGACTTTTTATTGAATATTACATTTTCCAACAGTAGATAGCCAACAGTAGATGATCGGAAAATTACAAAAAATTTCTCTGTCAAAATTGGCAACTCTGCACTGTCTTGAATTTGTTTTGAGTTAAAGGTTGTCTGTTTATTTTGTTTCATGAAGTTTTTAAATTCAAATTATTGTCAATAATAAACTAAGAAAATAGTATAAATTATTAGTTATTGAAAATCTCAAATTTCGATTGTGTTGTAAGAAGCCTTTCGGAAAAGATGTACTTTTTTGGATTATGTTATGTAAAAAAGTTGCACTTTTCTGTAATTGCAAGTCAGGTTGAATTGTATGAAGATATAAACATCTCGTAAAAATCTTACGAAATATCAGAGATGAAAAAATGTCAGTAATTTACACATTTTCGTTTTTTGTGAAATAAACACCGTTTGAACTATTATTTACACAATAAATTGTTTTCAATTGTAAGTATACTATAATGATAAATTATAACTATCCAGAATTGAGTATTGTGACTTGCCAAGGAGCAATGCCAAAAATGATTATCTATCCAGGTCTAATAAAAATGTTCAATACAGCTAATTAATTAATTTCCTGATATTTTTTCTATGATAATACTTAATTGAATATGTCAGCTTCATTTAACAATGATCATCTTTCTTTATTTTTGGAAAGTAATGCAGTTTAATGCTGTTGAATTTTTCCCTATCTACTGTAGGGTGCTTTCCCCTACGTATTTTCCTGTAAAGAGCATTGCAAGTTTTTGAAAATATTATTAAACATGTTTCCACTGGGGATTCACGTAACAGTGAACATTTTTTTACAGAAAGTTAGAGTAATAATCAAAATGTTTTAAAAGGAATTATGATTTTAATGGTCTATTTATGCATCGAAATCGCTCCTTATATATAATTATAAAATATAATAAATTATAAAATATAATTTTAAAATTAAAAAAAAAAACGTCATTGCCTGTGAAGCCCATTAATTTCTTATTTCGACTCACAATATCATATCATCGTATCATCATATCATCGCAGGCTATGAGACTTGATCTTGAAGTCAATAAGAAGAAAATTCGTTTTGTTTCTGCCTAAAACTGTTTAAATCTTCACTGAGAAAAATGGATTATGCGAACTGGATAATAGAATTAAAGAATAATACACCGTATAGAAAAGTACATTAATGCGTATAATCTACAATATTTTTCTAATACATGAAGATGTTACTAAATATAATCTCTAGATTTTAAATTCTCATAATCTTCAGACATTGATTTATAAAATCTCTGATTTTAAATTATCCAGGCGTCTGTGTAGTCTCAGATGGTACGTCGCATCGTGGAACGTGTCGTATGCATACGCTCGAATTGTAACAAGCGATAATTAAGTTTTAAAATGATTATTAGTGCTAAGTCACACGTGATTCAGATTTAGAAAATGGGTAAGTTCATTATTATCTTCATTACACATCACTGCCACTTGTACAAGTAAAGAAACTTAGATCCTTTACTTTCGCTTTCGTAGTCTTATGATGGCCACCTTTTCCTTCTTATTGTGTGTTTAAAAAATAGAAATTTGTTTCCAGTTCTACTTCCGAGCTCGTCCATCAAAATGTTATATAGGTTTGTAAATACGTTTCCAAAAATTATTATATATATTTGAGGTTATCTAATGGCCCAGGAGTCTAATATGGATATTAGATTTAAAAATCTTGGATTATGGATTTTATTATCCCAGATTATAAAGTTTCATAATCCAAGATATTATTCTGTAATATCTATTTCTTAAAGTTCTAATAATCTGGATCGCTGTCCCATAGTTAATAGTCCAAGATTATATCCGGTAACATATTTTTTATTACCGGGTATAATCCATTTTTCTCAGTGCTGCATTAGTTTATAATAATTGTTAATCAATTAACCAATTATGTCAGATGACAAAACTACATCAATGAGCTTCACAGGCAATGGGATTTGAAGAAAATTGGAAGAATATTCGGTTCGCTTCTGCCTAGATCCTAAGCCTGTTCAAATCATGCATTTGTTTATAATAATTGTTATTATATTTAACAAATTATATAAGATGACAAAAATACATGAATTTTCATCACAAGCAATAAGATTCGAAGACAATAGGAAGAAAATTCGGTTTGTTTCCACCTAAGACTGTTCGAATCATGTATTTCTTTATATTATTTGTTGATAAAGTTAACAAATGATATCGAAAACCACATTTTCATGATCACATTTCACCTGGTTGCTCTAAACAAGCGATCTCGATGCATAAATATACTTCACAGGAACATAATCCATCATCATGAAAAAATTTAAACAAACAGAAATTCTAAAATCGACTTCGACAGATTTCTTGAGAATTTAATGCTGAATTAAAAAAAAAATTGGAAATCGATAAAGAATTGTGACAGAAGTTACTGTGCACTGCTACTTAGTACTAACAGTGTGTCTATCTCAATTATTAATTAAATGAAGATAAATTATAATCGTCAAAAATATTAAATATTTGCAAGTAAATATAGAAATGTTGTAATTTTTCCACTTGCAGATTTCATGATACTCGGACTCGGATAATGCTGACAAAAGGACGTATCTCAATTTTTTAAAGCGGATTCCAAAAAGGATTGACAAATGTTACTGTTGGATATATTTTTAAGCGTTACAAAATCTTCTTCATGTTTCGTTAATTCGCTTAAAGTTTCGAATTTTAATTGTAAATAAATAATTGATTAATATTTTTTTACAATATGTTGTTATACTGTTATAATAAAAACCTTATAATATTATTGACCTTCATTAGAGATTAATTGTTTCGATATATTTTCATATTTTTATTCACTTTTACTCAGTTCTTTAACATAATAGATAATACGGCATTATTTAGCACAGTGCTGTTTATTGTTCAACTGCGTAATTAATGATGTACAATGATAATGTAATAATCTACTCAGAGAAAGACACATCTGTGATTTGTATGTGAATCTGAAATCACTTCTATTAAGAATCAAATTGAGGAAAACCTTAAAATAATTATTATTATGTGAATCTGAAATCGCTTCTATTAAGAATCAAATTGAGGAAAACATTGAAATAATTATTTAGGAAATAAAATATGTTATTCACTACACACATGTCTCTTATATTGTTTTATTATGAAAATAAAATAAATAATTTATATTTCATTCACAAATCACCTATAAAATTAAAAGCAAAATATAATTTCATTATTTCAATCTTTTGAAATTATCCTTCTCTCAATATTGAACTATTCGTATTTAATTCTGAACTCAATAGGAAAAGGAAAAAAACTGTTAAAAAAAAAAGAGTCAGAACACGCAGAAAAAAAGGGTTCAGGGCTTCAGGTACCCGACGCCGGAGTTTGCAGTAGGATAAAAAACGCAGTAGAAATCCGGCCGAAGTTACTGCTTACTGCTTCCTCTGGCGGCCGGAGGGAGCAGTAACTGAACTTTAAAACTGGACTTCGGCAAGCAGGAGGTCCTGCCTGCCGGAGGGCAAGCAGTAGCCGAAGTACTGCTCGTCCCATCTCTAGCAATTATTGCCTTCATACTCTATAGTAATCCGTTTGCCACTAATATTTTATTATGCATTGAGAGATGTAGTGAATTGTTTCCATGAAAAATTAATTTTCTAATTTTTATCGTAAATGATGCTCATTATTACGAAAAAGTAAAATGTATTTTGGTATTACTTTTTTATACATTAACATTTTTATCGTATCTGTTGTTCACGTAACAATGATAAAATTCTTTTATTATAAGCAGAAAATTATCCTGTCGATAGAACTTTCCAGTCCTTTTTGAACGTTACAGTATCTTCCTTATTAAAAGCTAAATTAAACAAAAGCTTTTAAAAAAAAATTATCCTCCTGCGAAAATCTGTCTTCAATTTTTTTCATAATAATTTTTTTTAACGTTTCGCATAATTTACTTAGCCTTGACATCTTCCAAAATGTTCCAAAATATCTCCAATCCTCTGGAATCAATTAAATTACTGAAATACATTGAAAACTCATAGGAATCTTTTAAAAGAATCTAGAAGTGTTCAGGTCCTCAAAGCTTTTTCAAAATTCCCTGAAACTTTTTAAATCTCTTGCAAATGCCTTGAAATCTTGTAAATCACTGTAAAATATTTTAAATCCTCTGAAATCAATTACTGAAATCAATTAAACATTCCTTGGATTCCTGAAGTTTTTTTAATCTCTTTAAAATCGAATGAAAATTCAAAAAGTAGCCAAAAATATTTCAAATCCTTTGAAATACCTTCAAATTATTCAAATAAAAAATTACTTGAAGTCATTAGAAATTCCCCAAAATATTTCAAGACCTTTTAAAACTTTGAAAATCACTTAAAACTTTTTAAAGCTCCCGAAAACGCTTTGGGATCTATTAAATTACTCTAAAATATTGCAAATCCTCTGAAATCAATTAAAGTATTGAAATCGAACGAAAAAGCCTCGGAAACTTCAAGAAAGCTATGAAAGCTTTCAGATCGTTCAAATCTTTTTGAAATCCCTTCAATTTGTTCAAATCTTTTGAAAATAATTCGGAATCTTTTGAACTACCCTAAAAAATTCCGTGGAATTTACTACTCTACTACTACTCTATTCTTTCAAATATTTTCCTACAATATATCAATTTGAAATCTCTTAGAATCAATTAAAATTTTTTAAATCCTCTAAAATCCTATCGAATTAGTGGAATCAATCAAAAGTTCCTCAAAATCTTTAATAATACCTTAAAATATTTCAAATTCTTTCAAATCTTTTGAAATTTCTTGCAATTGTTTCAATATCTTGAAAATTCCTTGGATTAAAAAAAAAAATACCTTATAGTCTTTGAACTGCTTTGAAATCCCTTCAAATTATCAAAATCAGTTCCTTGAAGGATCGGTGTTTTTTTTAATAGGAGCGCCCCTTAGGAGCGTAAGATGCTAAATTTGAAAATCTTTCTATATTCTAAAATTTTTTATCTGTAGATATTGTAACAGATTTGTTACCAGTATCAAAGCTCAGCACGGTCCTGCACGGAAGGGTTGCCGGGTCGTGGCCGAGATTGGGCGGAATCCCCCGAGGGGTCCCGATGCCCCGAGGGACGACGCTCCCCAAATCAGTCTGGGTTTGATCGTCCAAGTGGACACGTCTTTCGCGGTTGCACTGTTTTTGATACCTCGGGGCTAGATCCGTTTCTGAGATCGTGCCGTCCTTTTCGGAACGTTCGTTTCCACCGTCTGTCACGTCGATCCTTAGCTAGTGTTGTTGCCACCACGTCGCCTCGTCGCCGTCACGTCACCTCGCCGTCATCAAAGACTCGTCGCCGCCACGCTGCCTCGTCACCGCCACACCGATACGCTGCGGACTCCTGGGGTAAACCCCGCCTGTCTGACTCGTCCTCGCTCTCGAATCGACGAATGTAATTCAATAATAAACCATGACATTGCTTGCACCCGTCTCGTCTCATTATCCCATCAGCGGCGGAATTTTTTCTCTATCGCGGATTTTCAACTCCTTTTCGATGTTTCAGCTATATTATTTCAAGTAACTTGAACTGATTAGCTAATTTACTAATATAAGTAATTACTCAAATGACTAATGATTTAACTAATGAAAGGGAACTTAATAGATTCAACTAAATTAAAAGAAATAAAACGCGTGGTACCATACGGTACCGCTAGCCGTTCATGGGTTATGACTAAAACTTTATCTCGACCACCCACATCCCCATCTCCTTCCTCGGTCTTACCCCGTGATAATATACACAGATCCTTGACATACTTCTATTCAAACCGAAAAAGAATAATTATTCGAATGTGTCGCTATAAGGAAAAGGAGATTTTAATCCTATGGGGAAAGTAGAACTGAAACGTACACGATTATAATAGAAATCACAGTTGAAGATCATAAAAATGATTGACTTGAAAATTTCTTGTTTGCGTAAAAAGTTTAAAAACAGAGTATCATCAAAATTGAGGTTATGGTTAATTACTCACTTTATATATTTCTCGTATCTCTCCTTTTACAGACTTTACAGTGCAACGGTTGGCGATAGTGAGCGCATCACTAAATACGAAAAAACACGTCTCGTATCATCGAACTCGTACTACGATTCGATTCGATTACTATTTCCCGCAGTGATCCCGAAAAGACCACCTTGACATGCGCATGCTTCGATTGAATGGTGCTTATTGGTTATAGTTCGCGTCCCCATTGGTAATTCAAATACAGGTGCGTATACTACAGCCAATCAACTACATTACAATTTAAACATGTGCAGCATCACTGATTTCAAATGCAGTACCACACATAGGCACACACTACTGTTGAGCGGAGCAGATATGAGCTGCCTACAGTAAGCTAGCATTACGCGTTGCTCACGAAAATCGTCAGAATCGAAAACGAGAATATCGTTTAGAGAATTCTTAATAAGGGATATGTCCGAAACGAGAAGTACTACATTTTTCTAGAACTACGACTTTCAGACAGCATTCTCGGTTGCACACTCGAGGCCTGACATTATTTTCCATGACTTCGAGAAACAAACTACATTCATAATCGAATTCTCGGCTCCGACCGACTACCACATCACTACGAAGAAGAAGGAAAAGGGGGAGAGTTATGAAACATCTTAAAAGTCCTCGTGATCGATGCTCTCAGAGGTGCGAAACTGTCACTGGTTCGTAAGCCATATGTGTGTTTTACGGCGTTTCCACTGTTAGCCGGTGTCATTCATAGATGACAGTTGCTTCCAATAGGACCCTGCTGGGGTTTACAAATCATTTTTGTGAATTACATATAATCAAAAAACAAGTTATACAGCTACGGCAGGGTCCCGCAGAGTCCCCCTGGGAGAAACTTTTATTAATTAAAATGACATTGGTTCTCAGTAAAGCCGCGGGAAATCACACATATGACCATGTCTTACGACCTTGAAGTGTATAAAAATATATATAAAAGCGAAGGCTTCTGGTAAATGTTTGCGAGAGTGTACTTGTGATTTGCGTCATTCATGTTATTAGCACAGCTTTGGAATCAAGGCAGTCTTTCAAAATTTGATGAATACACACACTTTCCTAAATCCACGTATTTGTCATTGCACGAGCCTACAACAATTAATGTTGCTTCTCCTCAAAAATCAAACTTGGTATTCCCTAAGGTTTTTGGTTAGCTAGAAACAAATCTGTTGTACTGCAGAAGCAGGACTGTAGCAAAACTAAAATAATTCTTTGTGTTTAAGCAGAAATAAAGACCTGTTTAAGTGAAAACGCAAGTTTCTGGAGAGATTCTTCAATGGAAAAGGAAAATTCTCCCAAATGAAAATTTGGGTTCATTTTTAGAAGGGTAACAGTGTTATTATAGAAACCTGTTTATCGATTTGAGGTTGTTTAAAGACAGCGTTGCCGCCGGCGTGGGCAAGCGAGGGATCAGCACACGCAACTTGAGGCTACGTCAATCGACCGTAAAAAATTCCGTGTTAGAATTCAGGACAACTGCAATCTGAATATTACCTATGGTCTTCACTTACTAGAATTCTCGTTGATTTAAGCCCAATCAATTGTACATCGACTTCAATACCTCATCAACTTTTCAATTTCAGCTTGAATCCCCGAATCTGATACACCAGTGAGGGGCTGATAGCAAAAGCTAAGTAGGAAAGTCGTCGGAGCAAAAATGAGTTAAATGAAAATCAGAATAACGATAATTGTATCGTATATGATAACATAAAAGTGTTATACAATAATAGATTATAATACAATCTACTGTAGCAGGATATCGCTCCATTATGATATACGATGCAACTTTCGTTATTCCTATTTCTTTTGAAATCGTTTTTGCTCCAGCAATTTGTCTACTCCGCTTTTGCTATCAGCCCCTCAAGTTATCGTAATCGCACCCAAAAAAATGTTTTGGTTTAGTTGTTAAATTAGACAAGATTTACACTTCGGGTTTCCGACTCGTCGCTTCCCACAACACCAGAAGAAGATCGAGTTGGGAAAATCACTTCACAAAATTATAATCAAAGAAACTCGAAGATTGAAATAAAAAATGACACTCATGAATAAACTGTGCAGTTGGGAAAATACCTCAGTATCAGAAAAACTAATAAACTCGTTGAATTGCTATAGTCCTCACAAAGGTCAAGATCGAACTGAGTCAATAAAAAGGGAGGAAGTCCCCTTTTCGAGCAAGACACACGTTGCTACCAGGCTCCCCACTCCAGTGGAAAGAGAAAGTCCTAACTCAAAACTTGATTAAAATCCACAAGGAATATAAACAATGGAGAACAACACTATTATTCGAACCCGAAAACGTCTCCAACGCGAAAAGCAAATATCAAGAAAAAGAATTAATAAGAAAGGTAAACTAACTAGAAATAACATTTTCCTTCAGATAGAGATCTTCTAACAAAATCATGATACCAGATTTCCATGAATTTTTACCTCAAAAGTAGCTTTTAGTAGAGAAGTAGGCTTCCACATAAATAATTACAAAACATTTAGTTGTCGCTAAGGAGTTCCACCTAAGGGATGTCAATGTCTAAAGGCTTATAAATATAATCTTATGCCTGAAAGCCAGATAAATTCATAACATGTGTTGTCGACTGCCATAGGCACTTTTGTTCAAATCCATAACCCATATCAAGTTCATTTACGCCAATGTTAATGGTGTCAAAAGATAGAGCAAAGGTCAGTGTATCATCCCAAGTGAAAACCTCAAATTGCCATTTTGACCTTACCTGACAATAGTGCAAATATGTCCTCAATGAAATGCGACATACTACTCGCATGGAAGAAATGGTATTTTTCAAGATTTTATGAATGTTCAAGATAATATTATTGAAAAATTAATCGGCAGAAGTCAATGAAGGTGACCGCTGCAACCATAAACATGACTTTATGTTTACCGTCAATGTCACTACTATATCACCCATATAAACAGATGTATATTTATTTGTAAGAAACTAATATTGCTAAAAATATAAACATGTCACGTCAATCAAAAGTTACACTACACGAACTTTCATATGTATCCCGTGAAAAAGTAATTCCAAAATAACAAAACTACTGGGGATTGAAGCCTTCCAGATATGACGGTATATTTTTCGACCGTCACTCAAAAGTGCCCGGTTTGAGAAATTAGTAAATTTAAAAACTAATCCGCGTGAGTCGTTACAGCAAGGGTCAGCATATCAGAACAGCACCAGGAAACACTTACGGCTCCGAAACATATTATTAAATACGGCTCTGGTCGTTTGCACGTCACGTATGTTCTATCGTTCCATTATATTCGTTAAATCATGGGTGTTTTAAAGAAGTGCATAGTACTATAAATGGTTAGTGGTGTTCATCTTGTACTAGTGTGCAAATAAAAGTGCATTGTCTTGTTGCTTTCATTCAGAAAAACGTTTCATTTTACTTTTCAGCGTTGAAGTATCGTGCTGGTTACGTTTCTAATATGGTTGCATGTGCTGTCTGTAATGGATTTATGGCGAGAGAGGCGACGGATTCTCTAACTTGTGGAAGGTGTAGCACATTGTAACATATGACTTGGCTGAATTTGGCGACAAAGGATATTGAAAATATCAACAAAAAAATGAAGGTTTGGAACTGCACTAATTGCACTAATGTCTTCCGGGACGCTGGGGCCCAGAGTTTCAGTTTCAGGAGCACTTAATGACCTTTAATTGGAAAAAGTTACTAAGAATTGAAGAGAATAATAGTAAATTAAATCTTTTGTGCCCTTACTTAATTTCATCGCTCGATCAGTTTGTGCCTCTGTATGTTCTATATAAAAATAAGAATTCAGCTCCTAGGATCACAGATGAAAAAAGAACCTTGAGAAGATACGTAATAATAGGCATCGCCTGGCAATGATAACAACAAATCCACTGATGCAAGCACAGTTTCGTCAGCTAAGGAACTTAGATTAAACCAAAATCAGGGATTCATATAATCCAAATAATTACATGGCTACAAAGAACAAAGACAAAAATGAAAATATCTGGCACTTGCTTAGAAGCTTATATCTAATTCCACCTGAGAATGAAGCCTCGGCTCAATTTTTTGATCTAATGATTCATCAAAAGCCTTCACAAATCTACCATGCCTTGACGCCTCAAACACTGGTTGGAGGAGTCAAGTCCCTTACAGCAGTTCAGACAAGCTTGACTTTTCAAGATAATGATTTCTTTTTTTTTAAACATAACACCGGAAGTTCTCTTCGAAAAACTCCTCGAATCAACAACTCACGCTACGATTAAGGCACTTTTGCCATCGGATTGGTAGCTTCTGAATTTCAGTATCGTAGAACAAAAGTTGTGGGGTCTGAAGCTATTGGCGCATGAAGATCTCTACGTTCTCATTGGTGTCAAAACGCTGCTCTCCCAACACCTCTTTCAGTGGTCCAAAGGAATGGTAGTCACAGGGTGAAAGATCAGGGCTATAAGCAGGATGTTCGAGAAAAGTCCAGTGTAGTTCCTGCGATTTTTCTTGGGTTAGAGTAGCAGTATGAGGCCGAGCGTACTGCGGATGGGGATGCTTCGTCTTTTCGACTTGTAGGTTGCCTTAGTGTTATCTAAAGGCGTACAATAGCACTCAGCCTTTACCGCCTTCCTTCCATAAAGAAAATCAATGAGCGCAAGCCCTTTGCGATACCAGAAAATGGTTGCGAGCACCCATTTTTCACCCACTACATGATGCTCTTACTGGACCGCCGTACATGAGGCGTGTTCTATACGTTTTCATGCTCCTCTATAAATGTTTCGTACCATGCAAACACTTGAGTCCTCGATAATGTTTCAGTACCAAACTGCTGCTTCAACCTATGCACAATTTCATTAGACCTTATGCCTTCTTTACTCAAAAATTGTATCATAATGCGTAGAGTCACAGACACTGGGCCTTCTTTCACACTTATCGTACAAACTACTGAATGAAAAAGAAGGTAAGAGGCCTACGTAGTACCAAAAAAGTCTCAAATTACCCCGCTTCAGCCTCCAGTTGGTTCTAATTCGTTACGGTCGCTTATGTCACAGTGTGGAAGGAATTTCGGTATATATTTAATCCACTAACGCATATCTATGAAGATAATATGCAAAAAAGCGCTGATCCGTCCTATTCCTAAGGTTTCTAGTCCCTCTTCTCCTAATGATTTGCGGCCGATTTTGATACTTTGTGCTATATCCAAGCCGCTAGAACGTATTGTGCATTCGCAACGCACGAGTTACGTAGATGCAAATTGACTACTTGATCCGCTACAATCGGGCTTTCGGGCTAAGCACAGTACATTAACAGCCTCCCTAGAAGTTACTTCAGACTTCAAAATTGCTATCGAAAATATGAAAATAACTATATATGTTTTATTTGATTTTTCTCAAGCTTTTGACACTTTTGCCCCCCTTCTTTTCGATATGTACACCTCCGACCTTAGTAGTGACCTGGAGCATTGTAAGTACCATAAATGCGCAGACGATTATAAACCATATGTCTCTGGTCCTATCTCTTCCATTAATAGTTAGATTGCGAGGGTTCAGAAGGATATTATCATAGTGAATCGATGGGCGCTCAACAATAGGTTACCGTCTAACCCTTCAAAAACCAAAGCAATTATTATTGGACAGTCCTCTCTCCCGTCCACTGCTACATTAGCGTCCTCTCTTTAGTTTAGGCTTGATGGCCTTGACATTGGCTTCGTTGATTCGGTTGATTCGGTGAGGAATTTAGGGTACATCATAACAGTACCCTCTCCAGGAAAGAGCAAATTCTTGAAATCTTGAGGAATACCTGCAGAGTGCTCTAACAGCTCAAAAAGAACAAGGAATTCTTGCCAACATCAACTCGGATTTTTCTTGTTAAGAGTCTCATCCTACAGTTTCTTGATTATGGGTGTATTACGTACGACAATATCACACATGAACTGAATTCTAAACTAGAGCGAGCACTAAATGCCTGCATAGGATTCATCTATGATGTAGCGAAATATGAACACATTACACTTGTATATCGGCAACGGGCGGTGTTTTACAATGTGGCTAAAAGAGACAATTTTTCGTAGGCAATCTTATTCACAATCTATTTGATAACAAAACCCCTCCATATGTTCTACTTCTCTTTGAAAATAGCAATATGACTTTATTTGCTCAGTCCATGCTTCGTGAACGGAAAACGGTCCTCACAGTTTAACATCACAAATCTTGTGAGGGAGGAGGATCCGTGGCGGCCCTGGTCATCCCTGAAGCCGCCACTGAGGGGGATTTTCTCTTTGCCATGGGCACCGTTATTCATCGTTATCGCTATATACGCCACTGTAATCACTACAACTAAAATGAATTATAAATAAATCTAAAAATCTTTTTCATTGCAAAATAACGTTAGAACATTATAAACACAGTGATTCTTCGTCACTTATACAATCATATAGTCCATAATAACCATCGATTTGAACACTAAAAAAAGTGAGCAGCAAGACACGACTGATCAGTTGTTGTAGGAAAACATGCATGTTAGGTCAAGTCAATAAAAACCACAGCACTATAATAAACAAAAATATTTCCGCAAAGCACGGTCTTTATTAAGAATTATACATTAAAACTTTATACCTAAAATCAAGAAAAATTGTTACTTGGCGAACGCGGACTGCCGGGACGAGAATAGAAAAATTGGATCAGTGTTTTGTCCAATATATATATATAAAAAATCTATATAACTTTTTCACCTGGGTTGTAAACGTTTCAAGAATTATGGGGGGGGGGGGAGGGAGTCAAACCCAGGTCATTTCCCCGTGACTACGGCCTTTCTTGACAATTCAAAACATGGACCTTTGAATGCGATAGAAATCAAATATAATGAAAAGTCGAAGAAATACAAAATGTGAAGAGAATGCGAAGAATTAAACATAAGAACATAATTTAAAATTCATTGAAAGTAAAAATTCATAC
Organism: Andricus quercusramuli; assembly: GCA_932178445.1. Lineage (NCBI taxonomy): Eukaryota > Metazoa > Arthropoda > Insecta > Hymenoptera > Cynipidae > Andricus > Andricus quercusramuli. Next base: position 7,356 of record CAKNXH010055800.1, on the reverse strand, counting down.
AACAGTTAATTGATGTCCAATTGACAACAGCTATACAATGTAGAAAAAAATAGGGTCTGTTCATACGTTACAGCTGATTCCTGTTTCTTTTCTCATTACTTCTTTTTTCTTTATTCGATACAAAGATATTTTAGTAAGCGTTTATAGTGTTGATATCAACTTTTGAAAAAAGAGTTGAGTTCTTTGTATTTCTGGATTTTTTCTTTATTCAACTGTGATAGACTGGTTTAGTTTTGTACTAGTTTTAGTATAGCATACCCGCACGTGTAGCATACTTGGTCATAACCATGGAAAACACTTTTATACAGTCTTCAAATACGTCGGAAAATTTAAATGTAGAGATTCACCCCATCACTGGGTGATTTGCTTCAACCACATATGACGTCAACATATTTATTGAAAAGTTTTCACTTTACAAATAGCTGTGGAATATTTTATTCTTAAGCCCGTAGAGAACTCATGTCAACAGCAATTCAAAATTTAAGACTCTTAACACTAGAAGCACCGGGATTTTCCGCCACCTTTTGTTACCACGAGGGGTCAATTGACCCATACATGGTCGGGTGTCAAATAATGATTTTAAACAGTTCCTACTGTCAAAAGTTAACGATAGAAGTATGCTATATTCATATTACATCGTGAATACAAGTGGAGAAGAGTAGTTTTCCTGAAAAAGTACAACAAAAAAGTGAAAATGCTCGCCTACCATAGCGCAGTCCTACCAAAGTCGCACGTTTTTATCCTAACTTTTCAGATGTACCTTCTTATGTAAGATCTGCGAATTGACTAAAGAAGAGTTTAAGTCAGTGTGATTACTATCTAGCAATAGTTTTCAGTAGGTTAAAGTAGGAAAAAAATTGTTTATAATGTTTTAAACAAATTAACAAACAAAGGCCATTTTTTGTGATCCGCAATGATTAGTTTTTTGAAATTCACAGTTCTTATATAGAATATGAGAGAAATGTATGCCTTATCATGATTATTAATAAATACCTGCTGCTTGGCAGCATTCTTTAAACAATTTTTATGAACAGATACACAGTTCTCGTATGTCACAATGAATAGGCTCCATTTTTTTGCAGAATCGACCAAAAATGTCTCGCTAATGACTTCTTGCTGTAATTTTTTCAAACTAACAACAACTGGTAATTACTTGAACAATATTTGTGAACAAATTCACATTTTTAACATTATTCCACGAAAAAGACCAATTTTTTTGCGGAACCTAAAATGTTTTGTGATGAAATACCAGCCAATAACAATGTTGAGGTCAATTGACCCCTGCCGGTGAAAGAATATAAAAGCTCGATTTTTTTTTAAGTGCGCATTCAAAATTTCCGAAAAAATTGTCAAATACTCCTATTCATGAATAATTAAAAGTCACAAAACGCCGTCTCTCTGCAAGCAACCGCTGCGGAGATTTACCACTTTCAAAATCGAAAGGGGTCAATTGACCCAGCCTGGTACTTCTAGTGTTGAGGAACTTTCTGCACCATATCTGAGTCATTTTTTGTGAAAAACTGTAGCGATCTCTCCTGGTCGACGGTATTTATATTCAAAAAATAAGAATAAGAAAGAAGCTCAAGGTTCGATTTGCAGAATTCAAATTGATATATTATGGAATTTATCAATACTTCGTGCATATCTAGAAAAGCTATGTGACTAAATATAGAGAATTGCTATTCAAATATTGTATATATGATTCCTAAAACGTGTTGCTATGTTGAATAGATAAATAAAAATTGTGGAAGGATTGTAGATTTTACAATACAACATTTGGGAACAATCAGTTTTTTGAGATAGTGTGGGACATAAAGATGAGTTGGTGAAAAATGTATCCAAAAATGTTTAGCCAGTCACCATTCATTAATGCTTTGTCGCACTTACCTGTTTTTTTACAGCCAAACACCGCACTGTTGAGGGACAGTGCCTTGTTAAATTTCTACTAGGGTTCCTATTCCAAGTATTGGTCAATTGTTTTACCGATCGGTTGTTTGAAGCATATATTTGGTTATCATTCGTAGTAGACTCCTTTTTACGTCCTTCGTTATATCGATGATACGATATACACATTCTACAAATAATTATAATCGTCAATAAATGGAAAGTTACTGATTTTTGAATATATAATTCTAAATAATAGAATAAACGAGCACCACAGGGTCCCACTGAGAGTATATGCCATCTATAAAAATGACACTGGACGCCAGTAGAAACGTAGTAAATCACGTGATTGACGGCGGTGGATTTATAGGGGTGCAACGGACGAATTAATATGTAAGCTCTTCTGTATATGCATGATAATACGCGTGACGATGTTGAGAGCCGTGAACTCGTGCTTCACTCATGGAGCCACCACGTAAGCATGTTAGTCACAGACATCTTGTTCAATTCTGACAAATTCTGCTTCTACTGATGTCATATCTTGAATGTGGCTCTCTGGTACACCTAGGTATAGGCGGATTCCTTTAGCATTGAGGTGGTTAGTACCACTCATATCCACGAGCTCAGGGTTTTCAGGAACGCCAAGAATTTGTCCTCGCTTCAAATGAATCTTGGCACATTTCTCGAACTTGAAGTCCGTACCGGTCTTTCGTTTCTACATCTCGATTTTCGCATTTATGGTAGCAGCACTACGTTTGAAATAGTCTAAAGTATTACTTAAACGATTAACCCTCGGTCCCACTTCTGGGTCAAATTGACCCATACATCAACTTTGGTTGTGTATATAACGTACACCTGAATTTTCAGCTTAATATTATGAAAATTAAAAAAGTTATGAATTTTTCATTAAAAAATTGTTGTTCAAAATTTTTTTCTTTCGGGAGTTTTTTTTACATTACATTTTTTGAATATACCAATGCATTTTACATTAGTTATAGTATATCTGAGAATTTTTTCAATTCAATCGGACGTATTGGTATAAAATGGTACGCGATCAAAAAGTGCGAGGGCCAAATTGACCCAGTGTAGGGATCTCGATCGAAAAAATAGGTAGTGGGACCGAAGGTTAAAGTACTTTCCAAAATCAGAATATTTTTCGGACTATTTTTCGATTATTCATTGCCTTACTTCGGCGTACTCTGAATTATGAGATTCTCTACTGAAAAATCCTCATCCCACATTATATGAAGACCTATACAAGAATCCATATGGATTTCTATATAAAATATGATGTGAAAATTGCGACAAGAAATGTGTAGGAAATCATTTGAATTTGAGCGCCGTAAATTATTGATCCATTATTTTTCTCAGTCTGATATGCTTCTTACTCCGGGTGGTATTTGTTGGTAGCAGTAAGAAGGATAGTCTTCGTGGATAATAAATTTCTATCTCATAAGATAGAGTGCGATGGAACTATTTCTGGAGGGAAGCACAGGAATATGCGAAGTAAACTGGCGTGTGGGAATGAGAGGAGAGATGTCGAGATAAGTGGTAGGATGGTGTGATGCGTCTGTCTCATGAGACAGAGAGAGGTAGCATGGATTGCACCGAAGAAGGGCGCGAGAGGAGAGATTCCAGGGAAATGGAAGGCGGGTTTGATGTGTCTCATAAGATAGATGCAGATAGTGTGCGAAAGAGGGATCTGGAGGAAAGATGCCGAGGGAGGTAGAATGATGTCGTAGTTGAGCGTGCATTATAGATTTTTTTATTTCTTTTTCTCCTGCAAAGAACTTGGTTAGAGGAAGAGATATAATCTAAATGCTGGAATATATTTTTGGAGACACGCCCGTGAAAATTGCGATATACAATTCAGGCCAGGAGAAACAAAAAGTAACCTCAGAAGGGCAACACTGGGGCAGACTTGAGAAAAGCGTTGATACACAGGAAGGAAAAAAGGACGTGCAAGAAGGCTGGAAGGGGACGCTCTCTTAGTTCAAATGAAAGGGGGAAACTATGCTGATGTGCTTAATGAGATTGAGCAAGCAGTGAACCCGTCGGATAAAGTGATTGATGTTATGGACCTAAAAGAGAAATTAAGGTGAGACCAGACGACTTTGAGATCAAAGCACTTTGATCAGCCTGCAGGGTTAGGGAGAGAAAAAGGGATAGTACATGTTCTAGGTTTTTGGAATATGGCCACGTGGTAACGATTTGCTAATGTCACGTCCCGTGACGTATATATATATGTTAATATATTTATTTATATATTTACATATTCGCATGCTTATACCAATAAGTACTTAATAAATACAGAGCGAATATCGTGCACTGTGTAGTGCAGCTATATATATATATATATAGTCAGCACGTTGTACACTGCAAGATATAGCTATATATATATGTCCGGCACGAGAGCAGAGGTATAGATTATAGATTATATTAAGAACATTGTAATTCGTGGCGTACAATGTCTAGCCATAGACGCATAGAGTATGGGGCCCAGAAGCACGTGGAAACTGGAGGACATAGCTATAGATATACTGAAAACAGTACACCCCGTATAGTATATATAATTAAAAAAAAAAGTTAAACAACCACTAAGAGCAACTGTCATCTAAAAAGAAAATGTCAATAGCCCCCAGTAGAACCGCGGTAAAATACACCTATGCCCACGTCTCACATCCGTGAGATGGGTGGTCATAGGGCACGACGAAATCACAACGACAGGCCGGCGAAACCCTCGTGTGTCTTTAGGACGCGAAGCGACCCAAGGATGACAGCTTTCTGCATCAATCTCGCAAGTGCCTTGGCATATTTTTGGCACGCGGGTATGGCTTTAAGGTTACGAACCAGTGATAATTTAGCACCTCCGAGAGCACCTATCACAAGGACAATTACTCGTACCGAATATTTTGGGTACAGTCGTTGCAGCTCTCTTTTAAGGTCTTGATACCTCTCCTCTTTTTCTTTCTCCTTTGCAGTGATGTTGTATTCGGACGGAGCCGAGAATTCGATCACGAATATCGCTCGTTTCTCGAAGTCTTGGAGAACAATGTCAGGCCTCGAGTGCGCAACGGAGACTGCTGCCCGAAAATCGAAGTTCCAGAAAATCTGGCACTTCGCGTTTCGGACAATTGACTCTATATCCCTTGGAGCGTTCGGCAGGGCAGGGTCCCGATCAACACCGTAAGAGCGACAAAGGTGGTAATAAAGTACTCTCAGGGCCACATTATGTCTATAGATATACGTTGTTCCTGCGTGGGTCGGACACCCCGATAGTATGTGTTCTAGGTACTCAACGTGTGCATGACACGCTCTGCACCTATCACTGGGAACTTCTTGACATAAAATGCGGGTGCGGTATGCAAAGGTGGAGATTACACCGTCCTGGCATGCGGAAATAAAGCCCTCTGTACCTGAATTGAGCCCTGATGATTTGAGGAAAGCAAAAGTTTGCTCCTTTGACAAGGACTGTTTTTCTACATTTCTGTGAAAGTTTCCGTGCATATGCTTGTCGAGTAGCTCTTGGTGAAATTTTCTAACCTCTGCTTTCTTTACTTCGGCTTTTAACCGTGAAGCATCTAGATGGAGTAATGCACTTTCCTCACAAGCTCAGGGTCCTTGGGAACGCCAGTAATCTTTCCTTTCTTCAAATGAATTTTGGTACACTTGTCCAAAACAAAGACCATCCCAATCTCTCGGGTGTAGTTCTTGACAAAATTTACAGCAGTTTGAAGTTTGCTTTTACCAGCGGCATAGATCTTCAGGTCATCCATATAAAATACATGAGTTACCTCATGCTCACGCTGATTAGTGTCGCCACAGAGGTATCCAGGAGAATTTCGTAGTGCGAGAGATAGAGGCAGAAGTGTGATGCAAAAAAGCAAAGGGCTCATACTATCCCCTTGAAAGACGCCCCTCTGGAAGGTGACCTTGCTCGTCGTCAGACGATGATTCCTAGATGAGATGGTAAATCTAGTTTTCCAAAGAGGCATCAGTCTCTCTATGCATCTCACTATGTTCGGATGTACCTTCAAGCTTTCCAACAGACAGATGAAAAGTCTATGAGAGGTTGAATCGAATGCTTTCCGGTAGTCAATCCAGGCCATTGACAGGACGCGCTGATGGGCGGTAGCGTCTCTACAGACACACCTGTCAATTAGCAGCTTCTCTTGACAGCCTGCTACACCTTTTTTCGAGCCCCGTTGTTCGAACATCTCTCGCGATACAGGCTCAATTCGCCAAACGATGCTGTTGTTTAGGACAGCTGTAAAGATCTTATACAATGTGTTTAAACAAGTTATTGGCCTGTAATTCTCTGGTCTGGACAAGTTGCCTTTTTTCGGTAGGAGTATATTGCGTCCTAACACCAGCCAATGCGGAATGGGCGTCTCCAACTTTAAATATAAGGTGAATATGCGGGCCTAATGTTGGTGTATAGAAGTAAACTTCTTCCACCAAAAGTTCTTAATACAATCTGGTCCAGCACCGGAAAAGTTCTTCGTGCCTCTAAGTGCTTTTTTCACCTCTTCGGCAGTGACTGATGGGCACTCCTTCTCAGATTTTACGAGGCTGTCGCAAAACTCCTTGAAGCGGATGATATTGTCAGTATCTTCTTTCAACTCTAGTGTTTTCGGGATCTTGTACACCTCTCTCCAAAAAGTCTCTACCTCCTTGGGCTTGGGTGGATTTTTTACAAAAACAGGGGGATCACTGAAGAGGCGTGATGAGTCAGCAAGAAACTGTTGATTCTCCCTGTTCCATCTCTCCCTCTTCTGTATCCTCCTCCGTGCGTCAGATAATAGCCTTATTTTGTCAACAATATGCTGCTTGATTGTCAGCAGCTTTGACTTGTTCAGTGTGTGATTCAAGGTCCTTAGTTCTTGGGCGAACTTTCGAACCCTTTCCGTGAACGGTCTAGCAGATGTTATGTAGTCAATCACACATTGAACACGGGACGCATTCTGTCTTGCCCATCCAATTTTCTTGTTCAGTTGATGCAAGCTTCTTCTGGTCTTTTGATCCATCGTCGGTTTGAGCCTTCGATTTGAATCAGCCAAAGCTGTCGCAGCACCATAAACTGAGCAATTGATGGTCCAGAGGTCGGACTCTTGCGAGATATCTCCACAAAGGCAGGCATCCATTTCAGCCAGATCTTGGGGCTTAAGAGGAACCTGCATGTTGATGTTCCTCCTTGTACTGAAATTGCCATCATCTTCAAGAAGGTGCCTACTTTCTGCGGTTGGTCTTAATGTCGTTTCATCTTCGTCTGCAGCTTGTTCAAGCAGCGGTTGAGGAAGCGCTCCGCATACATATCCATTTTTGCGGAGGTAGTCGGCTTGATTTCGCAAAGACTGATGCGAAACGTGTTGAAGCTCTGGGTGTTTCTGGCACCACAGAGTATGCATACGCGCCATAAAGCCTCCACGAACAGGGATAATACTGGCATCGTAGCAGTCTAACACATCATTC